>LZPO01109028.1:18620-30375 GCA_001675575.1 Neotoma lepida
GCCCTCCTCTATCAATTAGTAATCAAGAAAATGCCTCACAAATTTGTCTACAGCCAATCTGATGGAGGAATTTTCTCAGTTGAGGTACCTCTTCCCAGATAACTCAGTCTTGTGTCAAGGTGTCAAAAATCTAACTAGCTCAGGTCTTAACTATTAATGAACTCTGTATGTTTTCATTTTAAAAGTTACTTCTTTTTCTACTTGACTATATTTAGCCATTAAGAAAATATACAACTTATCAAAGTACAGGCTAGTGAGTTTGGTCACATAAGTACTCTCTAGTAGCGCATATTGAAATCAGGATGTAACATCAACAAATAAATCAATATATGAGTGCATTTGTATATGCTTGTGTATGTCATTAAACTAGAAAAAGGCTCATGAGAAAGAAGACAGAAAGATTAAGCAAGGTGGAGAAAAGAGAAGGTAATGTAATTCTTGTGATTAAAAAATCAGAGAGTGGAACAATGTGGAAATTAAGGGAGCCAGCAAGATGGGTTAGAGAGCACACAGGGAGAAGTGTGGCAGTGTGTGGAGGAAGAAGGAAGAGGAGGGCAGTGAATGAGAACAAAGAGAGAAAAGAAAGTGATTGAGAATAGAAAAAAAGTGTAGAATGAAGATGCTATGCTGTAATTTATAAAGTATAATGAACGTGTTATGTTGTAATTTATTACTTTGTAAGTTGATATTAAAAAAAATAAAGGAGATACTGTCCCTCGGCAGCAGACCCTCTCTCATTTCTATGACCTTAGTTTGGTTTGACCTCTTCAAGACCTTCATGTCAATTGACTCAGGATAAAACTATTTTTGCAACCTCTGTTTATACTTGCATTTTTACATCTTTAAGCAGTTTATTCTTTGATTTTTTCCATAAAATATAATTTGATCATACTATTTCCCCTCCCCAAACTTTTCCCAGATCCTACCCTGAATTTTCTCTCTGAGGTCCAACCTTGTCTTACATTCAATGATTGCTTACTTTCTTTAATTAAGTAAAATGTTTCACTCTGCAACGAACTACTTCAATTTTGGAGATCATGGAGAAAATCTCTGTTTGTGACTGAAAGGCCATTTGTGCACATGATTTTATTCCTTCTAGATCAGCAGTTCTCAATCTTCCTAATGCTGTGACCCTTACAGTTTATGATGTTGTGGTGACCCCCAACCATAAAATTATTTTCATTGCTACTTCTTAACTGTAATTCTGCTACTGGTATGAATAGCAATGGAAATATTTATGTTTTCTGATGCTCTCAGGTGACCTCTGTGAAAGGTCATTAGAACCCCAAAGGTTTGCCACCCACAGGTTTAGAACTGCTATCCTAGATGACTGCATGAGGGTAATTATATTTCAAAGGGGAAAATCATCTTCATAAGGAACTTCCAAATCATTTTTATACAGTACTTATATATTTTAAACTTTTATCAATGAATATGAAAGAGAGATTGGTATGCTACAGTTCCTTGCTTGCATTGAAGTTTTTAGTGTTTCCTGGTTGAGTTTGACTTATTTCTTTGAGGTTAAACTTGTATTTTTTTTCCTGAATCTCATGTCCACATTTACCATGTACATATATTCTTTAAGGATTGTCTGCTAATCATTTTATTTGCAATCATTTATTTTCATTTATAACATTTAAGTGTTATAATATTTAATGTAGTTTTATGCCAGCTTATAAGACATATTCTATACTTGTACTATATAAAATCATGTTTATTATATGCTTTATAATAACTAATATATGAACTTCATAGTTTACTTCAGGGTTAGTCAAGATTATAATGTCACTCTATCATGAAAAGGAAAANAATAGGCAAATAAAAAATAGATGAAGTAAGNCCACATAACCATTATTGCACTATACTAATGTTGTCAATATAAGGCTTGAAAGATGTAGAAAAGTATGTTAAAACAGTTACTTGATCTAGGCAGTGTAACAAAGGTCATTGGATGCAGTATTAATACATAAATACTACTTATAATTNAATGTACTGCAATAATATATTGACCAGTTGCCACAGAATTCAAACCTGACATTGAGGAATACATTTATGGACATGTGCTTAGGACTAGAAAGTATATAAATCTGCAAATGGAAAATGAGAAGGAAAAAACTGTCATGTGCTGTTAACAGATTTAAAAGTTTAATATTGTTAAGTGATATCTAGCCAAATTGATTCATACTTGAAATTAATCTTATTAATGTAAGTAATTAACAACCTGTTTAAATTTTTGTAAAGTCCAATAAGTTAAAATAGTTAAATCACCCTTGACAACAGTGTGCACAAACATAGNTAATTCAAAATGATTAAGAACGTATTTTCCCCAGATGGCATGCTGTCACTGTGGCTATCTGTGAGGAAAACTTTTCTTGGCCCAAAGATTTTCTTGTTTTGGTTTCATCCATCCATTCTCAGATGAGTCTATGAAATAATGTCTATTCTAATGGTTAATGTTGGTGGCTGTTTGGTTTTATCATGTCATGTTGCAACGTTCTCCTGCATGTCTATTTTTGCTTCTCTCTTTTATTCTTTTATATGGTCTTTCTTACCTCTCTCTCTCTCTCTCTCTCTCTCTCTCTCTCTCTCTCTCTCTCTCTCTCGCTTTGGAGACCAGGTTTCTTTGTGTAGCCTTGGCTGTCCTGGAACTTGCTCTACAGGCCAGGCTGGTCTCGCACTCACAGAGATTTTCTGCCTTTCCAAGTGCTGGAATTAAAGGTGCACCACCTGCCCATTTTTAAGTAACTTCTAAATAGATGCTTTAGCACAGTTTTAGTTGGTCTCAATATTTTGTTTCAAAATTAACATTTTTAGAAGTAAGAATTACAAATTTCACATATTTTCTCTTCTTTTTGGAAGCTATATTATTTGAAAATTAACATAACTGATATGTTATGTTATACAGAAACTTATACAGAAAACTGAAACTATTTTTTTTTTTGCAGCCAAGAACTTATCAGTTTTAAAAGGAAACAGTGACAGGACTCCAGACAAACTTGCTGCATGGGATCCATGAAGATTTGTGATGTACTAATCTGCAATTATTCTGTTTTGTGATAAGGTGATATTTATCCCTATTTATTTGAAGAGAAGCAGTTTAGATAGTGGGTAAATACTGTTTCTAGGTGTGTCTTCTGTAAACATCGTAATTGAAAGAGGCACACTGTGTAGAGAGGATTATCTGCAGCAGTGTGAGTGGACGTCAAGTCATTAATAAAACCAGAATAGAATGAATAGATAATTAAGCTAATGTTTTGTATCCTGTTTGAACTCGTGGATCATCTTACTCTGTCTGTGGATGTAAATGTTCCTGATCCACTAAAAATGGGGCCTATAGTATTGTCCTACTTGGAACAAACACTTTACATTTGGAATGGAGCTATCTGGCCAGGCTTACTTGACTTGCAGCTTGGAAAAAATAAGATTTCTCCACCTCCACAACAGCCTCAAGTTAAACACGTTTCTGTTTATCTACCTGTCTGTTTAACTGTCCATTATCTGTCTATTTGTCCATTCATCCATTCTTCCANCCATCTATCCACTCACCCACCCATCCTTCCATGCATGCATGTATGAATATATCATCTATTCAACATCTGCCTATATATCTACATCTTATTAATTCTGTTTTTCTTATGTAGAACAATGAATAATGCACATATTTTGATGGGGTTTGAGGATTTGGGGGCTTCACAATTAGTAAATGTTCAATTAGTTTAAAAAACTGTCTTTGTATTTATATTTCATAGATTTTTACACACACACACACACACACACACACACACACACGCATATACACACTAAACCAAGACTTAAGATCCAGAAAGATTACAGTTTCCTAATATCATAAGGCTAGGGAATGACAGAATTTGAACCAAGGCCAATGTTAAATTCAAATGTGTGTGTGTGTGTGTGTGTGTGTGTGTGTGTGTGTGTGTGTGTGTGTTTGTGGAGTATGTATTTGTGCAATTTAGTATGTGTGGAAGGACTGTGCAAGTATGTATATGTATGTGTGCATGTTCTTGTGAAGGCCAGGGGTTGATATCAGGTGTCTTTCTCAATCACTTCACCTTATTTATTCTAAGAAAGGATTTCATACTGAACCTGGAGCTCATCAGTTCAGCTAGCCTGGCTGGTCTACAAGGCCTCCAGGGATTCTCCAGTTTCTGACTGCCTGGAGCTGGGATTATAGATGTATCCGGCCACAACAGATTTTTCCTTTGGGTGTTAGATACTGTACTCAGATGCTTCTGCTTGGATATCAAGCACTTTACCAAGTGAGCAATCTCCCCAACCCCTCTAAAGCATTATTTAGCATTATACACTCACAGACCTTGATTTCAGAAAACATATATTCTTATTGGAAAAAAGAATCACATACTAAAACATTTAAGACTACTAAGTGAGCATATGGCAAGCAAACACAAATTAAAAATGATTAAAATACATATAGTTATTTAATGTATCTACTCATTAATAAGGATTGAAATATTGAAATATCTAATTCTGAATAGAGGGTGTAGATGTTTGAAAATGGCCCTCAAAGGTTCATATATTTCAATGTATGATGGGACTATTTGGGAAGAACTAGATGTGGCCTTGTTAGAGATAATGTGTCATTGGAGGTGGGCTTTATTTTCAAGAGACCATTGCCATTCCCAATTAGCCCTTCTTTCTNTACCTCATGCTTGTACATGTGACATAAGCTCTCAGCTACTGCCCCAGCACCGTGCCTGACTGTCTTCTGCCAGCTTCCAACCACGATCTCATGGACTCTACTACACTTTGGAACCATGAGCCTCTACTTCAAAGCTTTCTTTTACAAGTTGCCTTGGGTATGGCACTTGGTCACAGAAACAGAAAAGTAACTAAGACATAATGTAAGAACTAAAGGATGAATTATTAATTCANTTTAGACTAAAGGGTGATTTTTAAAAATCTGGTATAGATTTTGACAGTAGAAATTTAGCTCTTTTGAGAATAAGTTCTCCAAACACCAAGCATATAGCATCAATGATAAGATCTAGTATGATCAAATGGGGGGGAAATGCACTTCAAAATATGGGATGGATAGATCCATCTTTACCATACACAGGAGCTTATATTGGTAGAAGAATTATTGTATAGTGGGATGAGAAAAGAGTGGATTATCAAAGTCTACCTTTACATAGAGATTGAGACATGGACCCTCTTGTAGAAAAAGGAACTATATAAAATCAGACCTTGCAAACATAAAAGAATTGTTTGGGTTTAAATATTGTTGTCCTTAAAGCATTGTACCCATGTCTATTAATTTTTAACANTTTACCCACAAGTAGCTGCCAGCTGACATAAGTGCTATAAGAGCAGGATGTGTCTGGCTCGATATTTAGTTAAGCCTGCAAAAATGCTTAACTCTATGTAGAATAAAGTTATGTAGGGGATGAGAAAGTGTATTTGAGGAAGCCTAAAAGGGAATAAGGGGTTTTTTATGATGATTATTATGTATTTCTTAAAATATGATGTATTTCTTAAAAGTCAAAAATAGAGCCAGTAACAAAGCTGTTCATTTAAGCCTGGTAGAAAAACTTTGTTAAAGTATAAATAAACACGGCTTGAACTATTTGGGGCCATGGGAGTGCAATCCACCCGGTGGTCAGAATTTTTCCTTGTGCCAATACTCCTTCCCCATCTTAGGACCTGAACCCTAGCTGAGGCTGGACCCTGGTACATATTTATAGAATGTAATGTAATATACTTAATATATCAACACACTTGTATACTTGTTTTAGAATGAGAAGTACAATGGTTATACAACTGTGCACTAATGATTATAGTTTAAAACAATAAATTATTTAAAGTTAATATACTTGATATTAACTTACCCAATAGTATGAATAATTGCACTTTCAGGATATAATTGTACAACAAAATTTTTTGTCTCACTAATAATTTTATCCATATATATTTTATGAATTTATATATTAACATCTGATCACTGCAATAAGAAACTTCCCTCCAAAAAGTCGAGAGCAACATAAACATATGATTATGTAATAAATATTTTAAATATTTTTGACTGTGTAATAATTTAGAAATTCTGAATGAAATAGTATCTTATTTGTCAGTGCTCAATTTATATTTCTAATGATTAGAACTTTAAAAACTTATAAACTTAATATAGTATTTCTCCTACAAAGATCATAATAATCATTTAATATTATGCAATACAATGTTGAATTTCTGTTGTCCCTAATTGTTGACTGATTTTAATTGAGCCCAAAGAGCATTCCTGCATTGTAATTGGTTGGTCTGTCTCTTTATGAATGGATCTTTATTCATTGTGATTTTAATCTAAGGCATGTTTTCTCTTTTCTTTTTTTGTTATGGGCTCTTTGTTGGAAAAATGGGTCAAATTTATGTACAAATTTTTTCATCCTGACATTTGATGAAATGTATCACATAACCATGTAATATTTTAGCAAGTAACACACCATTAGAGAGTCTTAAGGTTTTACTATACTCAGTAATTAACACAGCTATTTTTGTAGAAGCAACAAAATATGGGGCCTGGAGCTTTGGGTCAATGGTTAAGAGTACTTGCTGATCCTACAGAGATTTTGGTTTTCCTCAGCATCCAAATTTGGTTCAAAATTATTTGTAACTCTAGTTACAGAGGACTCAAAGAACTCTTATAACCTCCATTGGCACTACGTGTAGTGATTATATTGTGTCCCCCAAAATATTGTGTACCCTAATAAAACTTATCTGTGGTCAGAGAACAGAACAGCCACTAGAAACACATAGAGGCCAGAAAATGGTGGCACACTCCTTTAACCCCAGCACTTGAGATCTCATGTCTTTGCTTGAGAAAGACACATGCCTTTACTCCCAGGAAGTGTGGCAGGAAGCAAAAAAGTATATAAGGTGTGAGAACCAGGAACTACAGGCCTCTTAAGCTTTCAGGCTTTGAGCAACAGTTGAGCTGAGATTCATTTGGGAGAGGACTCAGAAGCCTGCAGTCTGAGAAAACAGTATTAGCTGAGGAGTTGGCAAGGTGAGGTTCACTGTGGCTTGTTCTGTTTCTCTGACCTTTCAGAATTTACCTGAGTACCTGGCCTGGTGTTTTCAATTAATACGACCGTTTAAGAGTCACTTTACAACTACGAGTACAGGTAGTAAATATCTAGATATCAAAATACCGAAAAATCCAATTAAAAATAAAATGAGCTACAGAGCTAAACAGAATTCTCAACAGAAGAATCTCAAATGGCTGAATTTGAGGAATTTAAGGAATAGCTCAACATCCTTAGTCATTAGGGAAATGCAAATCAAAATGACTCTGAGATACCATCTTACACCTGTCAGAATGGCTATGATCAAAAACACTGAAGACAGCTTATGTTGGAGAGAATGCGGAGCAAGGGGAACACTTCTCCACTGTTGGTGGGAGTGTAAACTTGCACAGCCACTTTGAAAATCAGTATGGTGGTTTCTCAGAAAATTGGGAATCAGTCTACCTCAAGACCCAGCTATATCACTCTTGGGCATATACCCAAGGAATGCTCAATCATACCAGAAGGACACATGCTCACTATGTTCATAGCAGCATTATCTGGAAGACTCTTAACCAGTTTTGTTTTTTTAATAACATGTCTGCATTTGGGAATTAAGCTCATTTAAATTATACAATCTATATTCCATAGTTGTCCTACACCCAATGTAATTTAGAATACAATGTCGAAAAACAAACTAATAAGTAATCACAAACAGAATTTGCCCTCTTTCAATACTTGTTGAAAGAGGAAACACTGATGGAAGTATGTCTCACCTCAGATTTCCATATTCGTCCTTTCACTTTCTTGATCTCAGATGAATTTTCCCAAAAATGTCACTTCAACACAAACTCTAAAGTGTCTGACCTACAGAGGTTATGCTCAAATCTATTCAGTGATCACATACAATATTTAATTAATGTTGTTCTCAATATGATTCCAAACAGACTAATGAGGGCAGACCTTTGCATTGATGAGGAGAATGTCATCCAAAGTACTAGGCACAGTTCAGTAAACAAATCAGATGTTTACTTTGATACACCACTTTATTTCTCCATACATTTTAATATTTACATTCCTACCTGGCTCATAGCAGCAGTTTAGGCACAGAAAGATGTGTCTCTGATTGTATAGTGCTGAATTATAAGGTACTAGCTTCCAGCAATCTTATCACCCATGATCTGTGAATGAAATCATAATCGTGTGCTTTCCAGAGCCACGCTCACTTCATTTCATGTCAGTTGTACATTTTATAGTGTTTCAATTCTTTTCACATATTATAAAGACACTGCCTTTAAATAGCATATAAATATATTTATTGTCCCTCTGAGACTACCAAAATTAATCAAAAGAACCACATTTGGAACAATATTTACAGTTGTCTTTGTATTATATGATCTAATATTAGTAGTTTATGAAGCACTTTAAAATATCTAATATGTATTTCTTATTTGTCAGCCACTAAATTTGTTGGAGGGGGAAGGGGACAAAATGCTCTCTCTGTACCAGATAAACACCACAATTTCAGAAACATACAGTTTCCTTAAATAAAAATTTTGTTTGCAAATAGAGATAAAATTCACCAAAAGTAAGCATAAGTTAAGAGTGCTTCCAAATGCAGCCTCCTAGAAAACTGACAAGATTAGAATTATTGNCAAGGTCCATTCCAAGACCTGATCTAATTCAAATTTGGAAGGCAGTACCTAGGTTGTTTGAGGGATGATGTTTGTCTATCCCATAAAATGACTAATTGAGGAATATAGTTATCTGGAGGGACACTATGTCCAAAGTTACTCCCCAGTGGAGTTCATTGAATGTGCTTAAACATATTAAGGAACTCCATGTAATCACTAATTATGCATTAAGTTAACTAAACTGATACTTTATTGAGTGATCATGACAATCAAGACAGGCTGTTACTATCTGGTTTTACTCTCTAACATTGCCATGTTTACTTTCTACATAACATTCTGAAATCTAATACTAAATGCCCTAGTATTTCCATTTTTGTTTTCTATATCTTTTAAGCACACACACACAACCAAAGCAGCATTATTATAATTAGCAATAATGAGAAACTCTAATAATCTTCATCAGAAGCAGATGGATAATTTGTATTGTATTGATAAAGCTGAAAAATNCCAAATACATATGAAATTAATTGACTGAAATAGATATTCTTATAACCATAAAATATAAATTTCAGCATTAGAAAATGTACATATTTTTGGGTCTGCTACATCAAATGGTAAATCAAGTGAATAAAACTATAGAAGTGATAAAAGTGCTTGTTTTCATTTGAATCATACAAGGTAGGGGTTTTTAGGATGTAAATAGNTTTGTTCATTTAGGCAATCTACATTAGCAAAAAACAAAACCTACTAATATATTATTCTTCCTACAATCTGTACTTCTTTCTTTCTACTTTGTTAAAATTAAGATACAGAAAAATACAGACAATTAAATATATTTGTTGAATATATTTTCCGTTAAAATATTAATACACATTTTAATTAAAAAATTATTTGTCACCCCTCTTACCCAAGTTTATGTCATTTTCCCCATCAAGGCTAATATTTCTTCTATTTGTCTGAGAGGCTGTCTGGTGGAATATGATCTGCCTATCAAGGGTTACAATTTTTGAGAAAACAAACCCTTCCATTCCAGGCTAGAATTTCCCATAGCTCATTTTGCTAGGCATAGCATGTCATTTCCAATGTCCCTTCCCAGGCTAGAATTTGATAAATCTGGTGCATGCTATCATAACCACTATGAGTTCACATGTGTAACTCCCTGTTTTATCTAGAAGCCATTGTTTCTTTGTAGTCATCTACTGCTTCTGACTCATCAGTTCTTTTCTGTCCTCTCTTCCACATTGACACTGAAAATTTTGAGGTGAGATACAGAATATGTAAGGAAAGTGGCACCTTGGCCTTGGAGTTCTGACCAGTGAAAGAAACACAGTTAGGTTCATATCAGGGCCCCTCTCTGTGCTAACCAACTGGCTTGTGAAACCAATCAATCAGAGCAGGAANGTAGCTGCCCCTGGCCAACTGACTTGTGAAACTGACCAATCAGAGATCAGAAAGTGGCACCCTAGCCTTAAGAAACACAGCCTGGGTTTGGGACCTGAACCAGAGAANTAACCACTTTATCCCCAAACCCAGAACTAAAGAAACATGCCCTGACTCTGAAACTAGTACCAAAATAACATTCTTGGTCCCTAGAATCAGAGTCAGTGAAAGATATGTGCCCTGGCCTTAGAATTAGTGACCAAAAGCCAAAAAAGGCCAGTGAAAAACACAGTTTGGCCCTCACATCAGGGCCATCTTTGCCCCTAGCCCACAGAACTGACCAATCCCAGGGCAGGGAAAAAACTAGCCAATCCCTGTTGACTCCACCCCCTGGCCATCCTATATAAAGGGCCCCTGCCTGGGCAGTTAGAGCTGTGTTCTCCACCCTGGTAGAGGCAGCTACTCTCCTGGATTCCTCCTCCCCAAATAAATCTTTTTCTTAAAAGAGTTTTGGGTGTGAAGACCTTGATTCACCAGATAGAAGATCGTTGCTGTGACGTCCCATAGTGGACTGAGCAAAGAGGAGCTGAACAGAAGATCNTTGCTTCGACAATACCTGACTCTTCCGAACTGTCAGGATACCTTCCCGGCTGAAGCAGTTCCAGGCCTGACTCTCCCGAGCAGTCAGTAGTGGACTGAGCAAAGGAGAGAGAGCTGAGTAATACTTAGGCCTGAGAAGCAGAGCTCTGCTAGGAAGCCCCGTTAAGTGGGGGCTGAGCAAAGCTCAGCTGTAGCGGCTTTCCAGGAGAGAAGCAGGATTGCTATATCCTGCGGGGAGACCATACCCCACCACACCAGGTATAGCCTGACTCTCCGGAACTGTAAGTATACCGTTCCCTGCAGAGCTGATGTGGCAGCTCTAGGCCTGACTCTCCTGAACTGTCAGGTTACCCTCCCCTGTTGAAGCAGTTCCAGGCCTAACTCTCCNGAGAGGTCAGAATAACTTCCCATTCAAGGCTGGGCTGACTCCTTGCAGCCCCAGCCATCAGAGCTGTTTCAAGCAGCTTCAAGGTGTCCGGGACACCTACAGGGCAGGGCTGTTCTACACAGCCCAAGATGTCTGGGATACCTCGCCCTCCAAGGCTGGGCTGACTCCTTGCAGCCCCAGCCACCAGAGCCCACTGAGTTGCAACTTTGTTGCTACATTTTGGTGCCGGAACCAGGACCAAGCCCACTGAGGTGCAACAAAGTACCTACATTCTTAAGAGGTGCGACAAAACACGTACAGAATATATTGTACATGTAGGGCTATATATTTTACAGTCTCTTAATCTTAGTGCTTTGCTAGTTGTTGATTTCTCTGTTGGTCATTGTTTACTGCAAACACAGACTTCTCTGATGAGGAATGCAAGAAGACTTAATCTTTGAGTATGATGAAGAGTCACAAGAACATACTTTAGCATTATAATCATTGTGAAATGGTAGTAACAGGTTCTCTTCTAGTGTCTATGATTTCCCTAGACAGGTTTTCATCCTGATAATGGTTCCAGATATAGGTTCCATCTTGTAAAGCAAGTGATAAACCTATTAGAAGGTAGTTGTTTACTCCTTGTGTTAGTCAGTGTTCTATTGCTCTGAAGAGACAGTATGACCACAGCAACTCTTATAAAGGAAAGCATTTCATAGGACTTGCTTATAGTTTCAGAG
>LZPO01109030.1:19537-30298 GCA_001675575.1 Neotoma lepida
GAGAGAGAGAGGGAGAACAGTACATGCAGAAACACAGGCCAGTCCAGAGGCACAGCTGAAGCTAACACCAACTTGATTTCTCTTTGTCTCTTTAAATCTCAGCATCATCACCTGCGGCATAATAACCTGGCGTTCGACTCCTTCATCAAACTCAGATGGTTTTGATGCCATGCTCCANTCTCTGAACAAAGTACAACAGGGCCAGCTATGGGGACTGGGGGATAGGATAAAATAATATGTGTGCGTACCTTACCTGAAAATGCCCTTGAAGTCCTCAATTCCCCTTCAAAACAGTTTTTGTTTTGTGTTTTAAATCAAAATCCTCTATTTACATGTCCTTAAAAGTATAATTCAACATCCCCATGGTATTTCAGTCCTCAATAAACTGCTGATGACAGCAGGATACAATGGTTCAGAAACTCAGGGCTACAAAAGCTCCAATGCCCAGGTGTTATTTGCACAACTGCTTATTGGGAAAGACTATCCCCTGGCCAGTGGGAAGCTGCGGCTGGACTCTGGGTGTGCCTGAAGTGTCTGAAACCTTAGGACACTCACAGGCTTGCAGACCTCGCTTACGTCTCCAGCTTGTAAGTTCAGGTCACTCTGAGCAGTTATTTCAAAACTGTCCAACATCAGATCCCTGCTTTATAAACCTTGACTGTGCCAGAAAATGTCACAACCCATGATGAGCATGTCCACAGGCTCTGACTTAACACTGGGGAGACGTGTGCCTGTGACGCAGTACTGACAGTCAGCTCTGTGCGAACAATGACTGGGCTAGCAGAAAACACAGGCTGCAAACGCCTGTGGCACAAGAGTCTTAGACAAGAGGTGCTTCAAAGTGAGAAACACTGAGTATCTAGAAAATATCTTCTAAATCTTGATAAGTATATTCACATCTGTTTCTTTTTTGATTTCATTTTTCATCCCCCNTTTTAACATAGAAACCCCCATCTTGCAGTTACACACCAATTTCTGGCTCAACAAAGTCACCTTCTTTGTCTTCACCATTCCCCTATGTAGAAAACCAGTCTGGGATATCACACAGTAGCAAGTCTGGGTGTCAGCCAAGTGAGGCAGGTCTAGCAGGGTTGGTCACAGATAGCTCACTATTTCCCAGCCCCTGTCATACGCAGCATGGAGTGAAGAGAGATTCACATTCTTTAAGAAGATACATAGAAGGCATGCTGACACTCGCAGACAAAGAATAATTCTTTAAAATACTCAGCACTATGGGCGAGAGAGACCAGATCTTATTAGAAAAAAATCAATATAAGAAAAAAATGCTCTGGATGTAACTGAAGTCGCACATTTGTACACGACTTCTGCTATACGCCCAATTACTGCTATTTATCAAAGAGTAGACAACATTGAAACCAGCAGCATGAAAAACAAATTTTACTAAGTCAGAGGGAAAAAAAATCATCAGAAAGGAAGGGGGGTACAAATAATAAATAATTCAATATTCTTGAGAAAATCTCTTGCAGAAAGGCCTGGTTGATTCAAACATCAGACGTGCATCTGACAAGAGACGTATCGATTTGGACGATTCTATCATCATTATTCCAGCCAGAGTCCTACACAGAAGCTGTTCTTTTTGCTCTTGTTTTCACTGCTATAACCACCAACCTCCTCCACATACCTCCATCTCTTTGAACCAGTATTCCTTACAGCTTATGTCCTGAGCCTAAGCGGAAGAAGGTGACAAATACATCCAGGGGCTGCTTGGAGGAGGCAAGGGCTCCACTGGCCTAAAATCTAACAGGACGAGGGGCTAGTGACAATCTGCTGGGGTCTCAGTACTCTGTGGAGGGAAGGAGTGGTGGGCCCCATCTGTGTAATTACCAAGGCAGAGTATTTAGATTCCAGGGAGAGCACACATCCCCAACAGATCAGCCTCATAACTAACAAAGAGTGGTTCAATGCCGAACAGGAAGAGTGGCGGCAAATATACTCATGGTACTTTAGAGGCTATGAAAAGGCAGCCTCTGACTGGAACCATCTCATACTCTGCTGCCCAAAAGGTCCCCAAACTGTACTGGCTCTTCCAATAAAAACAGAAAGGAAAAGAACGAAATGGGAGGGAAACGAGGAAGAAATAGAAAGATCCTTTTAGGTCAACGTAGATCAGTAAAATACAGTGGTATAATTAGTGGAGGAAAAAATACCTCCATTAGCATTTTGCATAAAGCAGAGCTATTTCTCCAATGTTCAATGTGTTAATTACTACCAGATAGGAGGTGCCACTGAAAATAACAGCTTTAGAGAGGCACNGGAGGTAAACAGATAAGGCAGAAGCCACTGGAAGGTCGGGAGAGCAAGTCAATTTTGAAGAAAGATAAAAGAATCTTCACTTCTGTGCTGGTGGAGGAGAAGGGGACAGGGCAGCAGGCCCTGTTAGACATGGTTAATTAGGCAAGGATTCCAAGCTTGCACAGGGTGCAGCATTCGCCATGGTAATCAGGCGTATTATTCAAATGTGCAGGAAAACAAAAGGCAGGGAGTGCCTGACAAGAGACATTATAGTTGGCCCCATTCAGAGCTGCTGTGTACCAAGTTCTTCATGGAGTGAGCTGGGCATACCTCACAACACTGAGGAGTAGAGGGTCCCCTTAAATTCAGATGGCTGAATAGGGACAGGAGCAAGATTCCTGAGATAAAATATCACAATTCTGTGTGTGTTGCTAAGCTAGAGATTTCTTGAGGCAAAGACTGGAGAAGCATCAGGTTATGGGGACAAGCCTTATTCCAAAGTTCAAAAACAATGCCTAGGGGCTGTGGAGATGGTTCAGTGGGTAAAGTACTTGCCACACAGCATGAGGACTTGAGTTTGATTCCCCCAGAACCTACGTAAAAATCTGTGTGCTGTAATCTCAGTACTGGGGATATAGAGACATGGAGAGCCCTGGGGCTTAGAAGCCAGCTGGTCTAGTCCAATCCGAGTGATCCAGTAAGTGAGAGACCCTGTCCCAAATAAAAGGATAGCGAGCAACTGAAGAAGTTAAGTGAAGTTCACCTATGGCCTACAAACACCACACACACACACACACACACACACACACACACACACACACACACACAAATATTTCTATATGTGTACACAGCAAAACAAGCAAGTGAAAAAAAGGTAATGCTTAGATGGTGAAGGGGTTCTAGAGGATTCTGTGTCTGACTTTATGTGGAGAGAAGAGGAGAATGGGAAGGAGAAATACAGAGACAGAGGTGGGGGGGGAGAGAGAGAGAGAGAATGAAGGTGTGAGTTGGACAGACACATAACACCTCCTCTCCTCATTGAATTCTGGCTACACCCCCAAAGAGAAGTACACAAAAGGATACTACACACAGAGAGACATGGAGAGAGGCTAAAGTGGTAAATCACAGAGTTCAGAAGACACCTCCTATTGTGCAATTTGCATATGAAGCCCCAACCTATGACAGAGAACCAGTAACCCTAATTGACACACAGGACCTGCTTTCCCTCTGGGAAATACCTTCTTCCANGGCAACTTTCCAAACTGCATGGGTTAGATTAGAAAGCCTGGATTAGAAAGCCAGTTGTGTCTCTATTTCCACAGACCCTATATCCATGTATTTAATCAATTCCTAGCTGAAAAAATTATGCGTTTTTAAGTAACTTGTTTGAGCTAGGTCTGATGGGGCAAGTTTATAATCCTAGCTATGCAATAGGCTGAGGCAGGAGGATCATAAATTCAAGGCCATCCTGGGCAACTTAAGTGAGATTTTTGTCCCCCCCAAAAAACAATGAGCCATATCAGAAGAAAACAAAAATTGAGTTTGTACTCAACATGTATAGATCTGTTCTTTGTTATTCCCTGAACTGCCCAGTACAAGAATCACTTATATTATATTGGGGACAAATAGTGACAGATGGGTGTAGGTTCTATGGAGAGGACGTGCCACTTTATATGCTGCCCTGGAGTGTGCCTGGATTTAGTTATGGGATGGTCCCATAGCCAATCCCTCCTGATACTGGGTAATGACTATATTGGTCAATCATCAAAGCCTGTCTTCTCTACCTCAGGTCTGTGTGGTTAAGGGACCCAGTGAGACTGTGGGAGGGAGGCAAGGATAAGGAAAAGGTTATAGGAAGCACCTTGACCTCCAGCATCCAAGTATGAGTTGGTAATCTCATGAGGAATTCTCATCAGAGGACACAGGACCAACTTAGGATATGAGTGGTAGTATATGAAGGGTGTGTGTGTGTGTGTGTGTGTGTGTGTGTGTGTGTGTGTGTGTGTGTAGGGTGATGAAGCAACTAACTAAAGGACACAGTGAAGCCCAGAAGAGACTAAACTTTTTCTCTGGACCAACCTATAGGAAGAGAGGGAGGGAGGACAAGAGGAAAGAAGAAGGAAGGGAAAAGAAGAGAGAGGGGGAAGGGAGGAGAGGGAGACAAGTGGATGTTGGGGAGAGGGAGAGAAAGGAAGACAGACAGAGACAGAGAACAAATAGCAACTTTTCCACATACCATTCTGGAAGCAACAACCTGTAGAGATGGAGGAGAGATGGATAGTGGTCTTGAGAGGGAGACAAGTAAGGGGCATCCTGGGAGTAGAATTATTCAGTATGTGGACTGTGGCAGCCATCAAAAGAAAGAGAATACACTGCAAAGTAGTCAGTGTAGCCATCAATGTGTACATCCAAAGCTGGAGTCACAGGATGATGGACTGCATTAAGGATGCCTGCCTTACTGTGATGCTGCAGGGTAATAACACAAGGTGTTACACTCTAGAGGAACTGGGTCATGGTACCTTGAGACCATCTCTTTTTATTTCTTACAACTGGAATAAGTCTTCAGTCAGCTCAAACACCAGAAAGTCCTAAGAGAAGATTCCTACATGTAAGACCTGGAGTAAATCTTTTAAGTCTCAGTATGGATAATCATAGTTTCTCTTCTGAAGCATCATCATAGGGATAACATGGGATAGTAAGTACTATGTGCTTGGACCACTTGCTGGCACTTCACAGGGACTCCATACCTGCTAGTTGTTTCTGTCAATATCATCATTTCTCCTTTTACACTAAAAGTGTCTAAACAGGGCTTGGCAGATGGCTCATTGCATAAAGCACTTGCCACTTAAGCCTGAGAATATGAGTTTGACTCTGTAGAACCCATGTAAAAGCCACATTGTCACCCATTGCCTCCCCCTACACCCGAGAATGGATCNAAGTCCCCTTCCACTGTTCTTCTTTTGTAACAATTAGCAGGGGGTGGAGGTGACACCAGGGCAACTCCATCCCATCAGTTAAGCACTACGGGAAGGGACAACAGGGAATAAAAGTCTCTATTCTGATCAAATTAACTGGACATGGATCAATAGGGAGCCTCAGCATGTCTGTAAGCTAAGAGTCTGTGGATTCNGGGCAGAGTCGGCTGAGAAAGAAAGAAAGGGAGAGTGAGGGGGAAAATATCTGCTTCCTCGGCACAGAGATTTCCTTTTATTGAATCTGTCACTTCCCATTTCGGTTAACAAACTGCTGCACAGAGCTCATAGCCGGGCAATATTACAGCCCCACGGAATACAAAGCACGAGCAATTGTTTCAGATTGGGGGTTTAATAGGCAGAAAGGGCAAGGAGAGAAGAAGGAGGGCTGGGGATTCTGCTCCTTTGGGGGGAGACCATGGAAGAAGACAGGAAGCAGGCGAGTTTCACTTCCTTTCTTCCTGTCTGAAATCACTGACAGCTCAAGACTCAGAACAAGCATTCGCCACATAGAAAGTGCAAGAAGTGCATTTCCAGGAATGTGCAAGAAGGGTAATTCTATCCTCCACTGCAGAAGAGTGGGTTCTTTTGCGGGGGGAAGGGGAGAGGGCTTTTTTGTTTTGTTTTTGAGACAGGATCTTACTGTGGAGCCCTGACTGGCTTTGAACTCACTATGTAGAACAGGCTGCCCCTTGAACTCATAGAGATCTAGTGGTCTCTGTCTCCTCAATGCTGAGATTAAAGGCATGTGCCACTACACCCTACGGGGAGAGATGATTTTAGTGTTGTTGTTTTTATGCACTAATTTCTTCCACTTTCCCACAGTGGGAATGTAGCAGTCATTGCTAGATACATGAGAAATTCTGGCCCTTTCTTACGTCTTGAAACTGAACTCATGTTCTTTGATTGAGCATGGTATCTATGAAGAGAAGAGACTATTCCTAACAATGTTAGCTCTCACAAACACTCCAGTATGTTAGCTCAAATCACACAACTAAAAAGCAGCAGAGCTGGATTCATACTCAGTATGGACACCATGGCCTGCGTTGATTCTACAGCATATTTCTGTCTACTCATTCAGTGAGTTTTCTACCTCTTGTTTCTAAGAACTGCATCATTCCAATGACAATGAACTTCAAATACACTGTTCACAGCAACCCTTTGCATATATATTCTCAACCAGACTCCAACTGGCTAGCAGCCAAACATCTATTAATCTTGGACCACTGATAGTCAGTGGTACCCAACACTGGCAGAATATTAGAGTTATCTAAAAACTTAAACTCCCAGATACCNAGTCCTCACTCTCAGTGGAGCTGAAGGTATAACTCAATCTGTAAAGGAATGGGCACAGCAATAGTACAAACAAGGAAACTGGTAACAAAAGAACTAGGTCTTCAAGAAGATCATGATAACAGGGTGAGTGCTAACTGAAGACTTCAAACACAAAGAATGTCCAAGTCTTTACACACCACAGTTTGTAGGATACGGTGGGAAAAGGTAACACTGCCTGTTTACTATTTAGCCTCTTCAGAACTTTCCTTATTTATATTGTGAGGATAGTACACGGTTATGAGGATTAGAAATAATATTTGACAACTATAGAGAATTATGCTTGGGATAATGTAGACTCTAAACAAAATCTACTGTACTGGCTGATAAATCAAGGGTTTCTATTAAGAAAACATTAAAAACAACAGCATAGATTTGTGTTAAGTTGAAATTGAAGATTCATCTACATTTTTCTACCTTTATTCCCTCTAGTGTCTTCTTTCCAAGACCCTTGACAAATGATGTCTGTCTTCTTGCCTCATTATCATTTCGTCAATGAATCACCTGTAATGACCCAACCATTCACTATACATGTACTTATGTGTGCTATGTTCTTCATGTNATCATCTCCATAAGGATAGGGACTTTGTCCACCATATCCTGAAGCACCACCTGGCTCATAAATACCTATGACAAATACTTATTGAATAAACAAGTAATAATGGACTATTNCTTGATCTAGGTTAATCTAGATTCCTTACCAAGTATGCATACTCACATATTCTACCCTTAGACTTGACGAATGAGAATCCGTGGAGGCAGCATCTGGGACTTTGATCCCCTCAGGCTCCACAGGTAAAATACTTTTTTGGAGGTCCTAATTGGGATTACTATTACTATGCTGACAATCCAGGATCTGTGTACATTGGCAAAAGAAGATCCAGTTATGCCATACAAAAACTGAAGAGGTGAGTCTGAGCCTCTTCACCATGAGGCCATGGACCCTAGGAAATATGCCTAAAGGCAATTTAGCCCTCAGTAATAGACCTGTATAGCTCTACACAGGAACAGAAAAAATAAATTGGCATCACCTGGACTCCTTCAGGAACTACATATTTTGGAGACCCCATCCGAGCCCAGCTGAATCAGGAACTATGAGCATGGGTCAGTCATTTGGCTTTTAACAGGGAGGGAAAGTGTGGGACTCATCCATAATGAGAAGGGATGGGAAGGGGGCAGGCTACAGCAATGGTGGGATTTCTTGGGGACAGAAATGTTTAAAGAGGTGATGATTCACAGCAAGGCAATAATGAACAGCTGCAGGCACAGGCAGAGCAGGATTGGTCCAAAAGTGCATTCTGGGAAACACTGGTGTTAGGAAAGTCCCAGGGCTCAGGAGAGACCAGGGCATGTGCTTTGTTCTATAACTATTTGTCTAAGAGAGAATCAGTTTGGGGAAAGTAGGGTTAAGGCAAGACCCCCAAGCATGTTGCTGTTTACTGGGAAACTTTGCAAAGCCGTGAGGAGCCTCTGACAGACCATAAATGAAAACCACTAATTAGTAGGACATCTAGGATCTAGTGACTTGTTCATGGATGCTTATAATTTTCCCCTTTATAGAAGGTTATTGCATTTATTTATTTGAGGGACATGTGTGTCATGGTACATATGTAGAGAGGTCAGAGGACAACTTGTGGGAGTTGGCTCTTTTCTTCTACTAGTACCTGGAACCTGAGAATTAAACTCACGCTGTTAGGCTTACCCACTGAGCCACCTTGCCATCCCAATGTTTCCCTTTGTAAGCTAATCGTAGAATGTGGCAGTATGGGTGTGATCTGCACACATGACCAAAGGAATGTAGCTATGACCTTGGGACTTAGCAGCAGGTGAGCAGTTGAGAAAGAATAAATAACTCTAGTGTGGAAGGAATAGACTGTAGTCTTCATCTCTGAGTTTAGTCTAAGTTTTATTTCTTAGGAAGCGTGGGGATTCTGTAAGTCACTTGTACAACTCAGGGTCTACATTACAATTATGGGGTTAATAACAGAATTTCTAATGAAGATACATTTGGTTTAGTGAACTGAGAAATGCTTGTTGAATGCTTAGAGCTGGGCCACAGTTATTAGCCAGTGCAGATTAGCTATCATTTGAAAAATTATTGACAGAAGTCATATGAAGGTGACCAATATATGTTAACAATTGTCAAATGCCAACACTTTCATATGGCATAATCTACTATTACCACCCCCACCCCCCACCATCATCATGGAAGACAGCTAGAGCAATGTAGCTGTAAATACAACTGAAGCTACCCATGTATCCAGACCTTCCCTTGATCACTTTGTGAGAGATATAGCAGCTCAAACAACAGGCAGCACTCCTCTCATTTCTGAGCCATCTTGCACAGCCCCTCATCCCATTTAAGACATTGCCGTAACTTCATTTTCTCCACACTTCATTTTCTCTATTGCCCAGCCTGTGCCATATCAAAGCAAAGGCACTAAAAGAGAAATTTCATAGCTCCTGACCTTCAGTGAGGAATGCCCAGGAGCAAAGGATGAATGAAACATGACGAAGGCTCATGAATTTTTCTAGAAAACCTAACTTTCAATGAAAATGGGGAGGGGTAGAAGGGTCAAGGGAACAGCCGGAGATAGAAGCCCCAACTGGCGGCAATTGGATTACATCCCATGGCCCGTGACTCTTTATTAAGACCATCCAAACGAATGTAATATATATTACGCACACATACATATTCAACACACACATCTACTGCTTAGGAGAGTGGAAGATAATGGAAACAAGGAACAGTTGGCAATAACTTTTCAACGCAATTGTGTTCACAGAGCCCTGTGTTGTTTTCTGCATTCCGTAACAATGGGGAAAGGGGAAAGAAATGTCATTCTCTAACCACTAGAAATAAATACTTGTGTTATATTCTGTTCGCTCCGCAATGAATAAAACAGGCATGCGGGTTTATAATATCAATTCGCAGGGCTCTTTCTGCTCCACTGAGCTGTTACTGAACGGTTCAGAACAAAGCTACAGGCAGATCGGACGCAGGCCCTCTAACAGGGTTGACGTTAGGCTCAGCCTGATAAGCACGCATCAGAGGCACTCTCATTCTTCAGACCCTCTGATCACAGCAGCCAGAGACTGAGAGGTCCTGCAGCCCCCCAGAACTGCTCACAGGCCTGCTTTGCTGATCTACTTAGAGCGACAACAACAGCAGCTCAGCCTTATCAGGCGAGGCTGAGAAGTTTGGGGCAATCTGGTGCTGGCAGCACATTTAAACACAGAGTGAAGTGAAGTAAAGCTTAAGGAGATACAGGGGTGGGGGTGAGCTCAGGGCACCAAAGAAAAAGAAGAAGCATTCCCCCAGGCAAACACACAATGAGTACCCCTGCAAGGAAGGGATGATCACCCTAAATGTGCCCAGCGCTGTTCCATGGGCTGGAGTTCCAGGCTGAATAAAAATGAGAAAATGAGCTGAAGACCAGAACTCACCTCTCTGCTTCCTGAGGATAGATTTGAACAACTGCTCCTGTTGCCATGGTTTCCCCCAACACCATGAATATAACCCCTCAAACTGTGCACCAAAATAAACCTTCCCTTCCTTGGGTTCCTTTTGCCAAACATTCTATCAGAGCAATGAGAAGTAACTTATGTAGCTGTAGCGACAGAGTAGCTAAGACCAGAGACATCTTTGTCCCTGCCAGAGTACACAGAGCAGCTGTAGACACCACATATATGATCCAACTCAAGCACAATGGCCAATGACAGACAGACTGCTCTAGCAGACTGTAACTCTTACTGCCCATCCAGATGCAGCCTGGTTACCTTAAAAGATCAATAGGTCAGCTATGACGCACAGCTATCTCCATGGCCACTGCAGGGGATGGGCAGCAGAAGGTGAGGACCATGACTTTTCTGCAGCAGGTCAGGCTCCCTCGTGAGCTCCAATGGGGTATTTATGCAGAGGTGCAGTATTTACTCCTGTTCATCTCGACACAATGACAATTTTAAATGGTTTACTGTGTTCCCAGGAGAAATACCTTAACTTTTTAAATTTCAAAATGAATATAGTTACAATATTAAAATCTCTGCTTTTATTGTCATCTATAAATCACCACGGCTGAGCATAATTCATCTCAGTAAATATAGTTGGGGAAAAAATTCAAAACAACTTATGCCTGCATCTGTTGATTTACACATGATTTATGAAAAGGTTCTTAATAGGAATAGCTTACTACTGATATTGTAG
>LZPO01109031.1:12647-30254 GCA_001675575.1 Neotoma lepida
TGAAGAGGCATTTCCCTGTTTAGACCAAGATTCTCTCAAACAATTAACTATTTAATTTATCTAAAAGTTATTTTTCCCTTCCTCGTTAGTGCAATNAGAGGTTTGCTCGAAGAGACTTTGATACATGTATCATGTCATTTTCTAATTGTCATTGGAAGAGGTTCCAGAACTTTAAGGAACTGCTCTTCATGGCCTAATTTGAGGAATCACCTTCGAGACTGAGGGTACCACCTGCAGAAGTTCTATACAGANTGACTAGCTTTATGGGAACTATGTACTGTCATGTCTTGAAAGGCAAATCATTTCAGCAGTATTCTCTATTCATAAAGCAATGATGACTGAGACACTTGTCAGTAGAGGAGGTGATCTTCATACTCTAGGCAGACTTTGAATTTAGAATACTCACATATGACATGCTTCTAAATGTCAGCTTTGTGAGTTTCTCTTCTACTGGTGGGTTTTTTTTTTAACATGTTATTATGTCTAGCAATCCACAACTTCATGGTTTTTACCCAAAAAACCCATTTTACCCAAACCCCTTAGACTTTTGACTGTTTCCATTCAGCTTGGATTTCCTGATGTCCTCTCTAAACATAGCACTAAGACCTGTAACTGCTGTGATGTGTCGGAGACCCCCTTGATCCTCTCCCCTCCAATCCCTCACATTCCAACCCCTCACCCCCACATCTAAAAACATATGCCTAGAGAAAGAGACAGATTCCCAGACAGATCGTTAGAAAACAATTCTAGGTGCTATTAGAGAAACATATTGTATTAGTTACATGTTTCTTACTGTGACAATATGCCCAGACAAAGTACGGAAGAAATCAGTCTTTTCCTGAAGACCATCTTCAAGGCTGACTAGCCAATTAGAACTTTAAAGATTCTGAAGAGATTGGGCTGTTGCCGGTTCAGAGTCAAATTGCAATTCATCAATTTATCTTGGAGTGTGTTAGCTCACCTTATTGGCCACTCCTTTCCACCTCTGTATCTGATGTAACCCTTGTGACTAGCAGGCATAACACTTGAGATCGACTAAACTTAACTGACCCCTCACTTTCCTATAGCCAGCTTCTCTGATATTTATATATGTACTTGAAAAGTGTCTCAGTTCTTTGTTCTGTTANCATTAAAATGTCATTAAACTTCTTTTACTTTGGAGCCTGGGATCTNGGGTAACCTAAATATGTGTTCCTAGNCCATGGTTGCTCACTGGTTCCAGAGAAGCTATCTCTTTATTCCCTTTGAGGTTAGAGTTGTGTTTTCATGTAAACAAAAGGAATTTAAGGAAGAGGTCATTTATTGTTTCACCATTCAAGGACAGGTACAGTTCATCAGTTCNTCACTGCAGGTAGGGTGGCAGGGACATAAGGTGGCTGGTCACATTGTACCCACAGTCAGGAAGTAGAGAGTGACACATGCTCCTGCTAAGCTTGTTTCCCCTTTTTTAGTCAGTCCAGGACCTCAGTTAAGGTGAGTCTTCCAATCTCAATTAACCTAATCTAGGTAATCCCTTGCAGACCTGTGGAAGCTAAATTCATCTAGACACTTCTTCACAGGCATGTTNCCTAAGCTTGTTTTCCAGATAGTTCTGTCAAGATGACAACATTAACACTCATAGATGCCATGGAAATACGAAAGGCTCAAGAAAGTGATATTCAATTGACTTAGATGCTCAAGGAAGGCCCCTCTTTATTAAAAATAGATTCTTTCCTCATACAATATATCCTAATTACAGTCCCACCCCCTACTCTTTCCAGTTCCTCCCAACATCCCCTCCTCTTTGGATCCACTCCCTTTCTGTCTCTCATTAGAAAAGAACAGGCTTCTAGGAGATAACAACCAAGCATGACAAAATAAAATACAATAAAACAAAAACCGTAAGACTGAAGTTGGACAAGGCAAAGCAACAGAAGGAAAGGAGACCCAAGAACATGCACAATAATCAGAGACCTACTCATTCAGGTGCTCAGGAGTCCCAAAGCGATACTAAACTGAAAGCTATAACACACACACAGAGCAGACCTGTGTAGGCTCTGTGCTTGCTGTTTCAGTCTCTGTGAGTTCGTGTGAACTTTGCTCAGCTGATTTAGAGGCCCTTGTTCTCCTGACTTCTTCCATCCCTTCTGGTTCCCACATCCCTTTCATTTCCTCTTCCATGGGGTTTCCTGAACTCTGAGGGGAGGGATTTGATGGAGACGTCCCATTTAGAGCTGTGTATTCCAAAGTCTNTTTCTCTCTCTGTGTATGATGTCTGGCTCTGGGTCTCTGTATTTGTTCCCATCTGCTGTAGGAGGAANCCTTTCTGATGATAGCTGGATAAGACACTGATCTATGAGTATAGCAGAATATCACTAGGAATCATTTTATTGTTACTTTTTTATTTTAGAACAGTAGAATTTGGTTTTATTGTAAGTCCCTAGGCNATCTAGTCTCAGGTTCTTGGTCACCCAAGCAGTGTCAGGTATGAGTTCCATCTCATGGAGTGGGCCTTAAATCAGACATTGGTTGGTTATTCCCACAAGCTTTATGCCACCATTGCCCTAGCATATTTTTCAAGCAGGGCACAACTATAATAGATTAAAGATTTTGTAGCTGGGTTGGTGTCTACATTTTTCTTTTGGTAGCCTGTAGAGTAATTTCCTNTACCAAAGACACTAGAACATGGGAGTGAAGGTTTTATATAGGTACCAGCTGGACCTCTCATTTGTACAACTCATGTTCAATGAGTTTTGTGTGTGTTGTCTTCAGCAATGGNGCCTTTCTATCAGTTTGTAGAGAACAAGCTATTGCCTTGGCAACAGTCTGGGTTATTTGGGATTTCCATGAGATGCCTTTGACCAACAACTCAATTGTATGTAACCCAGTCCTGGTACTGAAAGCTTCATTTTGTGACAAGAGATGGCCAGTTGAGACTCCATCTCCCTCATTATTTGGAGATTTCATTAAGATCGCCTTCATATATTTTAGGAAGTTTCTACCCTAACACTTTCAAACTCCTGTGGTGGTTTGAAAGAAAATGACCCTTATAGGGAGTGGCACTATTAGGAGGTGTGGCTTTGTTGGACTAGGTGTGGCTTTGGAGGAAGTGTGTCACTAGGGGATGGATGTTGAGGTNTTCTTTGCTCATGCTACTTTCAGTGTGACACAGAGTTGCTTCTGCTGCCTTCACATCAAGATATAGAACTCTCAGTTTCTTCTCCAGCATCATGTCTGCCTGCTTGTTGCCATTGNCACCTGCCATGATGATGATGGACTAAACTTCTAAACTGTAAGCTAGCCCCCNTTAAATGTTTTCCTTTATACGAGTTTGTTGTGGTCCTAGTGTCTCTTCACAGCAATAGAAACCCTAACTACGACATCACCACTTAAATGCTCCTCAGTTCTAGTTGTATCTCCCCGAATTCCCTCCCTCAACCCCATCTCCCCTCTCTCTCCTCATCTGATATTCCTGTGACCATCCCTGCACCCAGTTCACCCATAAAATCTATTCCTTTAATCCCAGCACTCAGGAGGCAGAGGCAGGCTAATATCTGGGTTTNAGGCCGGCCTGGTNTACAGAGTGAGNTTTGGGACAGCCAGAGATACTCAGAGAAACCCTGTCGGGAAACAAAAACACACAAATCTATTCTATTTCCCCTTCCCAGGGAAATCCATGTGTCTCTTCTAGTCCTCAAGAAATACTTTTTATTGGACATGTTAATGAAGGTGAGTTAATTAGATGAGGAAAGAAGAACAGGCCATTCTGGAGAAAGTGGACTATGTGTGTTAATCCACAGAGAAAATGAAGCATGGTGTGTGAGGGTTTTATGAACTGGATTACAAGAAAGTAGGGGGTAATTAGTGATGAACCTGAAAGGCTGAGGGCCATGNTCCCAAAATTAGCTTTAACCTTTTCCAGGGAGTTAGGTGAAGTAACAAATTGAATTTGTTACTATTCTCATAGGTGTGACAAAATGCTCAAAATAAGCAATTTAAAGGAGGAAGGGTTTATTTGGCTTATAGTTTGAGGGGTACAGTCCATCACAGCTAGAAGTGAAGAGTCTGAAATGGGAGGGGACAAGAGAGAGGGTAGTGGAGACCACCGTAAAGTTAGACTTTGGTACAATTCCTTTGTTTGGAGAAACAATATGACACGATTGTGTAAAACCAGAGAAATAAACACAGAGGGATGATAGAAACAATGAGATTAGATAACATTTGTAAAAATAAATAGAATCTTAAAATTTCCCCAGGACCCTGGAGATGATCATTATCGGTACGCTGAAAGATCTATGTTACACTGAAGAGAGCTTATGTTTGGATTGTAGTTTGAAAGTAGACTGTAGTAGGTNGAGGANGAAGANGCTCCTTCATTCTCCTTTCCCTCTTGGTTCTGCCCTCACCCACCCTCTCAACAGGAGCCCAAGCAGACGCTAAAGGGGAANTGAGCANCAGCTTCCCAGGCCAGTAAATAANNAGTGTCCAGAATCCTTTCCATTCACAGTGTTTCTCTCCATTTCCGGAGCTCCGCCCCTTGGATTGCTTGATTTACCACCTACACACTNGAGCTAAGATAAATTTCCAACTTTAACACAAATATTTTCTGCAGNAAGTTGTTTCTCATAGACACTAAAAGGTGAGGCTGAATTCCTTGCATTTCTTTTGTCTACACCCTGATGTCCTTGGCATAACATCAGTTCTTGGGTTTGGGACATTAAAACATNTGCTAATAATCATTGATTGGACTAATCTGGTGAAGGCATCTGAAACTGACAAACTGCCCTACAAGCATGGAAAATGCTTATCGTCTCCCCTGCTATTATGAAACAAAAACTATTTTGACACTTTAATTTTTCTCTATGATACAACACTATCCTTTTTTTTTTACATAATTCTTTATTGATTCTTTGGGAATTTCACATCATGCACCTCAATCCTGCTCACCTTCCAGTCCTTCCATGTCTACCTCTCACCCCTGCAGCATGCCTCCTCCCCCCAATTAATTAAAAAACAAAACGAAACAAACAAACAAAAAACTATTTTGCTTCTCCATCTTTCCAACATCTCTTTCTTCATCTTAGTGGCATCAGGAGCTTTGGGTGTTATGCAATTATCCCCTTTTGTCCAATCAGCCCCACCTGCGAAATGCTTATTACCCACCTTAACATCCTCCCCATCTATGACCTGATGATCTGGTCCTGCAAAATGATAACCACGAGATCTTCATGACTCCAGGCAACAGAAGCATATTTGAGAGGCGTTTCCGTGAGGGTCCAGTGATGATGGTGTGCCAGAGGCCTTGAACAAGACTGATACAACACTGTCTTTGATTTTTATTTTCTTCTCTTCATTTCACATTTGCACTTAAAAATGATGAATTGNTTGACTTCGTGATTTCACTTTGGAGACTGCAGAACACCCCTTTAAATTCGTCCTTCTTTGACCAGCATTTTGGATGCCATTATCAAATNCCCGTCTTCCTGGGTGATGTCAGATGTGAATGGTTCTAGTGACACACTTGTCACATGACACGTGACTTATCTTTGAATTCTTCCTTTTTCCTTTGCCAATGCCTTTTGATGGCCTCCTAGGTTACCTCTTTTGTGAGGATTTTTTAAAGTATATTCTTTGATAATTTCGTATATNTATATAACTGTTTTGATCATGTTCATTAGCACAGATATGTGCTGCTAGGGAAAGAAGGATTCCTAATGCCACTTGGTTCATGTCCCTGGGCTTGACTGCTGTCTTGGTAGTTCAGTCAGTCTCACAATGTGTAAGAACTACTTTTCTTTGGCCTGGTGTGCCTGAAGGCATACCAGTCATTACTGAGTGTATCCTAGAGGAAAATATAATTTTCAAATTTGAATTAAATATATTTATAAATGTCTCTGCATTTTCATGTATTTACTTAATTTTTATGCAAGCCAACAGTGCCTTTATTGACTAGCAAAATATGATTTTCTTTCCTCCCTTCTCTAGACTTCATTTGGTAAGATGGAATAGACACTTATTTGAAAAATGTAATAGCAGCCTTAAACTACATGGGAGCCATGGTCACAGGAGAAATATCTGTTTCTTGTATATTTCTTGCCACCTTGAGGATGGTAAGGTGCCTTGTAGAGCTCTGAATGAGAAGCAGGATAAGATTCCCTGGGGAAGGTGGCACTCAAGAGGAAGCTTTGTCCCTGCTGTCTAGTGTTCATAGTGCTGGAAGGTGCTGTATACGATAGCCATTTTTAAATTATATTTAAAGCTCCATGAGATGGAACCCAAAGCTGACAGTGTTAATGAGGTCAAGAATCTAAGACNAGANAGATCATGGGCCTAGGGGAACACTGTTATTCTGCTAAATAAACAGTCATTTTAAAAAGTGACTCCTAATAACATAGAGCTATACCTATAGATCGNTACATCCCTCAGCCCTCAACAGAGAAGTTTCTTCTTGCAGTAGATAGTGCAACATGGAGACACACTTGTGCAGTGAGTAAGANNCTTGGGAGCATTCAGCCCTGTGTGGGATATTTTCCTGAGACTCCTCCCCTCAAGGCTCAGGGATCTATGCAGAAAAGGAGGAAAAAAGATTTTAGGAGCCAGAATTGGTGGACTACAGCAAGGAAAGAGTGTTTTCNAGATTTGCCAGAACTGATTCACATATGAACTCACAGAGACTGCACAAGACATACATAAGCGCAAACAAGACAAAATCCCAGCGCTGAGAAGGGGAAGTGGGCACAAAGTTCCACCTCTAGTCCAGGAGCAACTGATGCATACTGGGAGAGGCAGCATCAGTTTTCTTCAATGGAGTGACACTAGGTTTATTAACCACATTCCAGGCAGACCTCATGCTCAGGAGGCGCTAACTGTCCAACACAAATCGGACTCCAAGGGTTTTGTCTGCTTGTTTGCTTTCTTTTTTCTTTTTTCTAAGAGAGAGAAAGAATATCAAGTTGATGANGGGAAACTGGGAGGAGTTGGAGGAGGGAAAAAGAATATAATCAAAACACAATGTATGAAATTCTCAAATTAAATAAAAACATTTTTTAAAAACCCTCAAGTTTTTTTTTTAATTTTTTTTATTTTTTTTAATTAATTAATTAATTTAACCCTCAAATTTTTTAGGAGCCTAGGAACAGAGCAAAGATTGCATGGACTCCGGGGCAGGGCATCTATTACCTGTAGACACACCCATCATATCCCCACACCAACATCTGTAGGTGTTTTGTGCTGAGTTTTTTGCTCCTTAATCTGTTTCACTGAAGTCTAAGCAGGCTTAGGGGCAGGCAGAGGAGTGAGCGAGGAAACCAAGTCTTGTACATAATAAACTCACATCACGTATCCAAATGACCATTCCAAGCTTAAGATGGACTAATGTCACANTTGTAACTGAGTGACTCCTTGAAATATTATCCTCATTTGTAAATAGATTTTGCATAAATTTCTGCATGGTTCAAGTTAGTACTGCTCCTCTGACGTGTTTTCACCCTGGTTCACCCCATTCCTTCATGGCCAGTTCTCCTTGAAGTGTTTTGTTTGTTGATTTAAAATCCAAAAAGATAAGATTAACTGCTTTTCTAGTAAGAGGCACAGAAATTGCTCTCTGAGCACAAACATTATAATGACTTTCAAAAGACAAATGGTAGAGCAGACACTTGGAAGTACTTTGAAAGAATGGCATGTTTTCCAAGCCTCTGGTACAGAAAAGAAAAGTCATTTTGTGGTGAATATTAACAATAATGAAACTATTTTGCATATGACAGAAAATTCCTAAATATGATGCCTATATGGCCTGGTCTGTAAGAAAACAGACACCTAAGGTTGGGGTATTAGCACAGGTTCTTCTTTGCAAAGACTTCTAAAAGGGACCTGAGCTGTGTTGCAGGGGTAAATCTTTAGAAAATTTGTTTCAGCCCGAGTCACAGTGGGGATAATGATTTCCTTCCCCCCACACCACCCTAGTCCACTCTNTAACTGGAATTACCCTTAGGTCAATTGATTGGTCTATTTACAACTAATTAATGCATAAAACATAATGTTCTCTCCAACTAATCTTTCCCAGGCAGAACTTTACTGAGATGCTCTGAGAGAGCTGTGCTTGGAGGCAGTTANTTCTGTCTTCCTTGGAACTCTTAACTTTGCCCTGGCAGTCTCATCTACTGTGGTCCAGTAAAGTGTGAAAAATAAACCTGTGTGCTAAGGTACCAGATGTATAGTAGTTATTCCATTTTGATCTGCCATCTCAGCTGTATGGTTTTGTTTTGGAGAGTGTGGGGATTTTTTTCTGAGACAGGCTCTTGCTNTGTAGTACAGGCTGGTCTTGAACTCACTATGTGACCAACCTGGCCTTAACGTCATTATACTCCTCTTGCTTCAGCCTCCTGAGTGCTGCGATTATAGGATGTACCACCACTCCAGGCTCAATCTGTGGTGTTTGGATCTGGCCTTGCAAAGCATCTTCTTGTACCTTTATGATCAATTGTGATGTGAGCTGTCACCCTCACCTGTGGATCTGCAGGTACTTGGGAGGCATCCTTGCAATAAAGATGACTGGGAAAAGAGCCCTGGAATGGAAGGTAGGATCCTGGTCCCCAATCCTTTCTTTGTTATTCTGCTTCTGTGGCTTGTATGTATCTCCACATCTGTAANGTGAGACAGGATGCATCTTAAATGCTCTCCTGGGTTCAATATGCTCTGTTACATAGAGTAGCCATTTGAAGGAAGAGAAGTAATTGGAAAATGTTGATGCATAGCTTGTGGAATACTTGTGTTAAATTTGCACAAATGCCGTGAGAACTGTGGCAGGAGGGTAAACTGCTGCTAAATGCTGTTGCTTCCTTGTTCTCAGGTTTCCTCTTATTTTTTAATAAATTTTTATTTATCTATCTATTTATTTATTTATTTAATATCCCTGCCACAGTTCCCCCTCCCTCCTCTCCTCCCACAACCCTCCTCTGTTCCCTTCCTCCAATTCACTCCTCCTCCATTTCTGTTTAGGAAAGGGCAGGCCTCCCATGAGTATCAACAATACAAGGCATAGCAAGTTGCAGTAAGACTCTTAAAAAACCAACTTGTGCCTTTTAAATCATGCCTCATGAATTCAATGGTGTCCAGTTAAGGGGTTAAAGAGCCTGATTTAATTAACAAATCACTCCAAATTGATGAAAAATTCATCCCAACATAAATGCAAAGATGAATGCTCCATTTTATTTTGTTCTAGACTAAAGACTCAAGTTGGAGGAATACATAAATAAGCAAGCAAAATAAGACCCATTGCAAAAGCACATCTGCCCGCCATCATCACACAGAAGGCTCATTGTGTGGTCTTGGAGGGAGTCGGCAGCAGCTGAAGGGGATGCTCCTTTTTCAAGAGAAAAGGATGAATGACTAGGGACCAAGGATGCTGTGAGGAAAATCAAAGACTGGGCAGGTAGAATCGGAACCAGAGTAAGAGTCCAGGCTATCAGACAAATAGAGATTTTAGCTGGACTTTCAGGACCACTGGAGCCATCTGAAGTTGCAGAAGGAAAAACAACAAACAACAAACTGACCACTGAGCTGAAATTTGGTTAGATGGTGATACTGTCTGTGTATGCTGAACAGAATATAATGAGAGTGAACATGATGATTAAAAGGGAAATATATTTTTCATTCATTTTTCTCATCTATAACTTAGCATTTGAATTCTGAATACATGTGTACAATTTCTCCAGTAGCTGGATTAAAGCAAGTAAGGTGAATGAGCCACCTAAACATTCAATATCATCTGCCCAGAAAATCTCATGTGCTAAAGCCCAGAGCACACTCAAATGACATGATGCAATGAACATAGAATTTGGAATGAGAGTTTGATGTGATTCCTCAGCTCTCTCTCTGTCTCTNTCTCTGTCTCTGTCTCTCTTTCAAAAAGATGGGTTTTTGAAATGGGTTCATTTGGTGGTAGCACCTTATTATCTTATTTTGTCACTTGTCCAGCACTTAATATCGAATTTTCCCTCCTCTTTAACTCTATTTAATCTTCTGAAGAGATACTTATATCCTGGCTTCCTTTAGACCTGAGAAGGACCACGAGGGTAAGGAGAATTAAATAGACATCTGCTAGCTTCTCCTTTCTTCCCCTGTTCTTGCTTCCCTGATGAGGATATGTGCTCCCAAGTTAGGACAGTTACTTTGTGGCCAGGAGGGAAGAATTCATGAATCAGATAATAGACACAATGTCACTGAACCACAGATGCCAACATTATTAGCTGCTAACTTTGAAACTTTTGTTACAATGAAAACAATTTCCACTTAGTTAAATCTCTGCAAATCAGTTTTGTTCTTTTTCTTAGATGTTTGTCATAACTGGATTCCAGAGAACCATATTGTGTTCTGTGCTCTCTTAGCCTGCATGGGGTCACCCCTATTCCACAATGAGAAGAGGTTTGTTTCCGCTTCAGGCATCTTACCCTGTTTTCCATAAACAAGAAGAGCCAAAGTCACATCATCTTGGCAGATGGTTATTTGGACTTGCTGAAGTCATTTTGCCATTATGTATTGAGAGGAACAGGGTAAGGCTGCTGTGGTGTAGTTAACTTTCTCTTACCAGAAGCGGCCTAAGATCATGAATTCAATATGTTTTCTACGAATATGCTTTCATCCTCTCCTTCACTGATAAACATCGCTGTCTCTCTTGAAGGATTCTTGCTCTGGTGTGTGTGTGTGTGTGTGTGTGTGTGTGTGTGTGTGTGTGTGTGCATGTGCATGTATGTACATACATTCATATGCTATTCCCAATACTTTACTTACTTTCAACAGACAGATAGGTAGAGGAGATAGAAGTGGAATTCAGTGTCACCTCCAGAGGAGGAAAACTCACCCTGTGGTCAGTTACTGGAAAATGACTTCAAGCTTGCTGCAAACAATAGTGTTAATAATAAAGCCTTGGTGCAGAAATAAATTCAGAGTAGCTCATATGTCCTGAGATATTCATTAAACTGTTGAAAAAAAATTTCACAGACTACCACTCTAGGTGGGAAAATAATGAATGTTAAATTAAGGATGTGTTCATTTCACTCATACTCACCCTGAATTTTATTCATCATGAAAGTAAGTGGTCATGTCAATAAAATGTGTGGACCTGGGAATTTTAATCAGCTCACTATAGTAACTTTTGTTCTCTTAAGTACCCCATGGAATCCTGGTATATGCCTTGTGTATGCATAATATAATTTAATTTAAAAATAAAGTACAATTTAAGAAATTTGAATTATAAGAAAGAGAGAAAGATTTTTACATGATGGATACGTTAGCCTCCTTGCTACCATAACCTTTTATTCTCTGTGGCCCATGATATTGGGGTGTACACCTTAAATGTACACAACACCATCCACTCATGTTAGCTTTTCTTATGGCACTCAGGATTGAACACAAGGCCATGTTTGCTCCGCAGGCTCTCTACCACTGAGCTACATCTTAAGCAACAATTTATTTTCTTAAAGCAGCACATGATACAAAAATCTCCAATTATGAAACAGAGAAAGAAAAGAGAAGTGTGTACACACAAAAGCTGATGAGTGCCTATTCATAAACAGAATGCATGGAAATCTTATTTAGTACAGTCCCCAGATCTATAAGACACCCAGAAAGTGCTTATGGAAGGGAGAATTAATTAGAATGATATGGCACGCCCTGGGGACATCCATCTTCTGTAATGTCTCTATAAAGTCATAACAGAGGTTAGAAAGCTTTTGTCACAGCCTTCTCAGTGTTGCTCAATAAAATTTTGAAATCTGTGACATAAGTTTCCTCCAGCATAGGGCAGAAATTTAGCTACCAAGCCATCATGACGAATGGCCTTAATATTGTTATGAATTATATCATGCCCTGACTCTGAGACAAAATAGTCTAGAATTCTATTAATACAAAACAATTGGTTCATTTCACTTAGCTCTCAAAAAACATTTAAGGGGGAGATTCCTTAGTCATGAGGGAAATACCACTCACTAAGATCTAAGATCTAAAGTGCAGAGCATAATTCCTTTAAAAATTATAAAAAAAAAACCTTGAAATTACCTAACATATGCATTCTAGAGAGTTGAAGTAATCACTTTATGAACTTTGGCTTTTGTCATGAAAAATTGAAGCATCAGTGGTAATTTTTGGAATTTTTAATCATCTATCTCCTCTAATAGGAAAATTAAATGGAGTCCTGTGTTGATCAGGAGTTAAGACTGTGTGCTCCTCATTCACTTACTATTTAACCTGTCTTGATTATTAGCTCTTGTTGGCTACTGTTGACTGTAGGTAGAAGGGTAGTTTCTAAAGAAAGCCAATACAGTCTGAAGTGGTTTGCACTGAGCAGAGTCAAGATGGGGAACACAAGGCTTGGTTAATATTGTGAACTGTGCTGCTGAGTCTGACCTATCTGATGAGTTTTCCACCAACTCCCTGGTGACTGACAAAGGTCTGAGTGTCAGGAATCTCCTTGTGTTTATTCTTCAATTTTCCTTTTCATACTTTCCAACCATCATTCTGCATTATTAGGTCCCTATGGGTCCCTTAAACGGATTCCTCATTTTATTGTATGGTCTATTAAATTGTAATGATTAAATCTCTTCTTTCCGAACAGTTTTAAAGGTACTGAAAACTTGCAAAGATGATGCATTTTAGTGGAGTTTGTTCCCATTAGTTTTGATCCTATCAGTCATACATTTTCTTAATAATTTTTATCATTTCCTTCATTTTACTGCTCATGAGACATTGTTATAATATCTATCATTAAAATGCCAGGTATGAATATGTTAGTGTCTTAGTACTACCTACTGTTCAAATGTACAGAAACTGCACTCCAGTGATAAAAATCTAGCATTCCATATTATATTTCAGCACTATTTTAACCAGGAGCTTAGATTTAAGCTCAACAATATTTGTTCTTAAGAATATGCTTCAGTGGAATTCCTCTTGAACAAAGTATTTTGTTCTTATGATTGTTAAAACAAATAGCTTTCCCTGGTGAAACACAGACGTGTTCATTGAACTTTGTTACCCGAATCCAAAGCATCAGCATGGGCACACCCTGTCCCCTTAACATTTCTGACATGTCTCATACCTCTGCAGGCACATAGTTTCTGGGATTTCCCTCTGATTAGTGCAAGGATAATCCTGGGGCCATTCCTTGAGCAGTAATTGTTATTCTTCCTTAGAGATGACTGCAAGAATCTTGAACACCAGAAAAAAAATGCTGGAGGAAGATTTGAACTATTTGTTCTAATGTAATTTATCTGAGAAAACATGAGGCTTCTCAAGTATCCAGAAGGGATTGTCCGGAGTCATTGGTTGTCTTAGCAGAACTGTGACTCACTGTAGCATGTAGGAGTGACTGTGGCCTGGACATATTTGAACAATTTGCTAAACTATACATATTCTTTGACCTTAGTCTAGTTGGACTTGCTATGGGTGTATACTTTAGTGTTTTAGGTTGATAAGTATAAGATTCTGGAAGAAAATCAATTAGGAGAAAATGGATTTATTTGTTTTAAGGAATTAGTTGGTTTTCTTGGTTGGAAGATACTGCCTTTTGTCCTTAACTACCCATATGAGGAATGAGCCTTCCAACTGTGGAGACTACTGTGTCTCTACCCAAGAAGGGCCTTCTAAGTCTTTGATAGTAGCTACCAACTGGCAAGAGCCTTGGGAGACTCTGTGAAGATGGATCACTCATATCCTCTTGACCTTAGGCATCTTTCACAGTCTCTTATGAGATACTAATTCATTAGGCTTATAATTGCAAAAAAAAAAGTCATGCATTATTTAAGTTTTATAATGATTAGATTAAATAATGCCANAATTCATGAGAGAAATAAAGTAATATAAATCTTAAAATACTGTTCTGGTATTAGTGTACTATGTTCCTTTACCTAGAATGGCTTGTCCCCCACAGTCCCAGGTATTAAAGGCTTGGCCTCTGGTGTGGCATTATTGGCACATGGAAGAACCTATAAGAGATGGAACTAGTTGAGAGTCCATAAGTCATTGGGGATAAACATTTAAATAGAATAGTGGGCTCTGCCTTCTGTTGCTTCACTTCTTGGCTGTGAACTGAGGGAGGTTTGCTCTAATTCATGCAAACATTACAGTAGACTTCCTAACTATAGACCTAAAAGCAATAGGGTTAACAGATCATGGAGCAAGACCTCCAAAATGGCGAGCCAGAGTGAAACTCTTCTTATAAGTTCATTATCTCAAGTATTTACTGTAACAATAGAAAGTTGACTGATCCATGGAGTTCTATAAGAATTAACGCTTAGCACTGTAACACAAATCTTAAAAGGTCTTATAATAAAAAGCCCAGAGCCAGATATTGAGGTGAAAGCTGAAAGATCAGAGAAGCAGAACAGCCAGCCACTGTAGCCGGAAGGTTCCTCTGGTCCCTCCTGGCCTGCAANCCCTCATCCACTTGTAAAATAATCATTCAGAGGCTTAATATTATTTACAAACTGTATTGCCTANGGCAGGCTTCTTGATAGCTAGCTCTTATATCTTAAATTAACCCATTTTTCTATTAATCTATGTTTTGCCATGTGTTCTGTGGCTTACCAGTCTGCTGGAATGATGTTTCTCCTTTAGTGGTGACTGGTGTCTCTCCTCAGAGTCCACCTTTCTTTTTCCTGTCTCTCTCCTTGGATTTCTCTCCTGCCTCTTAGCTGCCTTGCCATAGGCCAAAGCAGCTTATTTATTAACCAATGGGAACAACATATATTCACAGCATACAGAAAGACATCCCCCAGCAGGCCACTAGCTTACCTCTACGAAATCCTCAGCCTCAAGAGACTGAGTTCCTGTTTCCTCATGCCTTATATACCTTTCTGTGTCCTGCCATATTACTTCCTGGGATTAAAGGTGTGTGTCACCATTGCCTGGTTCTGTTTCTCTCCTGTAGCCTAGTATGGCCTTGAACTCAGAGATCCAGATGGATGTCTGCCTCCTAAGTGATAGGTGTGTGCCACCACTGCCTGACCTCTATGTCTAATTTAGTGGCTGGCTCTAATCCCCAGGTAAGCTTTATTGGGGTACACAATATATGACCACATAGCATCACTAGTGTATTTGTTAGATACACACACACACACACACACACACACTCACAGAGAGGAGAGAGAGAGAAGAGAGAGAGAGAGGGAGAGGGAGAGGGAGAGGGAGAGGGAGAGAGAGAGAGATTACTAGGCACTGGAAAAGCTTCTTTTGGGGTTTAAGCATTTAATGACCTAGTGAGTCTATTTGAAGTATTTCTTGGCTGTTTATTGCATGTTTCTCCAAACGACTACTGTTGTCCCCCCATGGCCACTAATATTCTTTCCCCAAGGCTCCATCTGTCAGAAATGGTGAAATGTGATCCAGCATAAATAGGATGAGGTATTTCCATTGGTTCCTGTGGTCTACCACAGCTCGCTTAGGCTCCCAAGGGGAGACAGAGGTCCTGTTCATCACAGATGGAAAGTTTCAATACTGCAAGTGTCAAACTGGGAGCAGAGATGCCCGTGGGTTTCAAAGGAAAACTAAACAAACAGCCAATTCTTTTATCTTCTTTTCTTTTCTAATACACATTCTACCATATCCTCATTTAAATTTCACTCTCTCACCTTTGTTTGAACTAAAGCTTGTGTTCATTTTGAGCCAATAAAAACCACAAGAAGGAAACATCTCCACTGCTGTGTAACTAATACAACAAGTATAAGCAAAGTGACAATCTAATTAAAGATCAGAGTTTGCAGAACATATTCTCAAGCTCAAGACACAATGAACAAGGCACTACAACTGTTTAATGTATATATAAAAATAAATTTGTACCTAATTTGTATTTATGTTGTCTTATAGTTTACATTTTAAATATATGTTATTCAATGACATCTGATCTTTGAAACAAATAGAAAAATNTATGTTCTTGTATGTTTAATTTAAAATAACAAATAACTGGTAGAACTGGCCTATTATAGTCCCAGCAAATTCCTTACAAGAATTACCTACTGTGTTAAAAAAAATATAGTTAAATCCTGAAGTGTAAGCCATTCAGAGAATGCCTATTGTCTTGGCAATAAGAATTTTAAGTAATATGCAAGCTTTCTGGAAAGTAATTTAAAAAACAAAGTTTTCATGTTTTGAAGAGTAATTCTATTTCTAGGAATATATTTTCGGTAAATAATTAGGTCTTTGCACAAACATTTGGCTACAGAGAGCTCCTAAGAAGTGTGTGTGTTCAGATAAATTGCTCAAATGGTTGTCTCCGGTTGGTGAACAGGGACTCAAACACCTTTCACCTTATGACTCCTAGGAGTTCTCTCAAGGTCACCTTGGAGAGATGTCTTAGCAGTTAAGAGCACTGCTGAAAAAAGAAAGCTGCTCTTTCAGAAGACTGAGGNGTCAGTTGACAGCACTGAGAGGGTGGATGACAACTGTCTGTAATGCCAGTTCCAGGGTTTCCTAGACCCTCTTTTGGCCTCCTTGGGCACTGCGCACACATGTGATGCACAGACATTTAAACACCCATACACAAAAATAAAGACAAGTCCTTTAAAAAAGAAGTTATTTTGGCTTTGGCTCACCTATGAGAAAGAAGGCAGATGGGGGGATGATTTTATGTTGAGCTTGTAAGTGTAGAGATTACCTCTGCTTGTGTTCATTGCGGAGACAGCAATGTGGGAAATGCACTTCCTCTTTGTTCTTAGGCAACTGAAGAGATGGAGCTTNGTGAATAACTTGCAGTCTGTCTATGAAGCTGTAATCATNCATACATTTTAAAGGGANTCACTATAGATCTGTCCAGCAGAATATTGAGTAGCTATAAAACCAAACCAACCAAACAGACAAATAAAAATGGTGATTGAAAGAATAAAAAGATGTTCTTGACACACTGGGGAAAGTTGCCGTTACAAGCAATGCTTTGGGCCCACATTTCTACTTGTTGACACGGCCGTGACTTATGAAGTTACTTCCATTACTAAAGGCTGTCAGGGTAAAATATGAAATGTTGTCATCTCTAAAGTGTCACACTTCCTGGTTTCCCAAACTTTCCTTCTTTTAATTTTCCCTCATTTGCTTAATAAATGAAGAATGAAATGTACAAAAAGTTATGCTATGGAGTCTGATACATACCATTTATTAACTAGGTTAACTTGATCCAATTCACCTATTTATGTTGGGTTTCCCTTTTTTNAAATTTTATTAAAGAGAAGTTAAGCATACACATTATAAGCTCATCATAAAGATCAGGTGAAATAACATAGGAAACAGAATCTGAATGTGTGATGTAGAGAATGTGCTCTAAAGAGTACGTGTAATCCAATGGTATCAATTGTTTTTTATGGCATCATGGAGCAAGACAGACTATTCTAAAGTGCTGGAAACAAGTTCAGCTGGATTACAGTTTGTACCAGTCTTTCTCAGCCTACAACAGTTCACTGTTTTCTGAGTGTTTCTTGTAAAACCTGGCATCTTCTCAGGAACCTCCCAGAGTATATATTAGGAGCTAGAAATATTTATTGCAAATTTCTGAATAAATATTTAACACTAACTTTAATTATGGTTGACACTGGGCAATGCTTCCTTTCCTGGCTGAACTCTGGGAGCTGCCCTCTAAAATCGGCAGGCAGG
>LZPO01109033.1:18341-30187 GCA_001675575.1 Neotoma lepida
ATGTATATATACATATATATATATATTACATGCATACACACACACACACACACACACACACACACACACACACACACACATATGGTCTTTCTATGTAGTCCAGGAACTTTGGACTCTGCCTCCTGAGTGCTAGGGTTATAAGTATGTACTGACCAAGTAGTCCTTCCTTCAGTTAAAAGGTTCAATAAGGGGATCTCTTTTAGTTTCTTCTTTTAAAAATCTTTTCCATTTCTATGGTTCTATAATTTTAGAGCAGAAATGTCAACACTGGAACAAGCTACTGTGTCTGTAGTTTATAGAAAATAGTTAGGACTCAAATAGTTTTTGATGTCTTTCCCTACCTGAAATTAAGTTAAAACTCTAACCTATCTTAGTTTAACACAAATGACAATCCAGATCCAATTTCTGATCCTTTTATATTAGCTACATCAATTCTATTCAGCTATAATAAATGTGTTAAGGAATCAAATAAATTTCTAGGAGTCTGTGGTACTGTGCTGTGACTGGCTCTTTGTTCCGGCTTTTCTGTGATATTTCTTTTGCATTTTACTGTCAAAGAGAGGAGTCTTGTAGTACAGTGGGCCTCAAGCCCACTCTCAGGATCTGTGCAGAGCCAATCAACCAAGAGTCTTTTCTTTGACTCCTTGTAGATAAGGCTGCCCTTCCTGGCAGGGAGAGGCTTGCAGCTGTAGAGGGAACTAACCTCCTTTCCCTGCCATGGCTTAAGCCCAGAAGCTTCTCTTTTGCAGTCTCACAAACCACTTCATTATCATAATTTTGAGAATGCTGGCCAGGGAGAAGAGATCAGTCAGTAGGCAGGAAAGGCAGAGATGTGTGTGTTTATTTCTCTCCTCTCTCCATGGAGCTTTTGGACCTGATGTGGACAGTGAATTCTAAGACACAGCTGTCCTGCCTTGGGAGTGGGGGAAGATGGATCAGATGAAACAGTGTTTGCATTTGCTAATCATAATTAAAAAAGGTTATTAGGAGCTCATTGACTAATCAGTCACTGCAGATTTCAATTACAACTTAGACACTTAGATGTTTATGTGGGGGTGGGGAGGTGGGCAAATAAATTAAGTGCTGGTTGTGACTGGCGCTGTAATTGATTTCCATAGCGTGAAAGAAAATCAAATTAAATCTTTCTAAATGTGCTTTGCAAAATATAACATGCCATGTAAATAAGTTGTTGTTGTTTCTAATGCACAAAGCCATGTCTTAGACTTGATGAACATTTATTATTAAGTCATAAAGTACAATTGTAATTAATTTTATGAAAGAGATCGACATACTTTGGGGATGTATCAATTCTAGCTTATCTGTTACACCAGGTATAAGTGAAATGATTTTATGTTGTTGATACTCATAATTCCATATTTTTTAAGTAGTGAGGTTGAAATTAACATTCTTGAAGGTTATTGATGGTAATAATAATCATAATCAGCCTTAGACCCCCTTTCCTCTGTCCATGTTAGTACACAAATTTTAAGGAGGAAGAAAACATTTCATTGTTTTCTTTTAAGATTTAAAATACCAATATAAGAGGGATAGTAACACACATGTGACATGGAAGATGGGGAGGGGAATTAAAGTTTGAGCAGGGGTGAGAATGGGGGAATGAAGGTAATGAGAGGGTAGGGAGGATGGGTTAACCGGAACTAAGGATATAACTAAGTTTTATGGAAACCCAATAGTTTTAAGCTGATTAAAAATATAATTAAAAACATTTAAAGAAGCTAAACAGAAAAACCTTGCATGGGTGGATGCAGGAAGATAAGGCTCAAACCAGCTGCAAAGGCATGTAAATAACATATGTCCTTATGAGCCAACCTGGAGTCTGCCTGAGGGCCTAGCAACAGGTGCTGTGAGAGGTCCTGACTGTGCCTAGCCAATAAGGGATGACCACACAATGTCACCAGATTGCTGTCAGAGGTCCTGATCATGCCTAGCCAAGGAGGGATGACCACACAATGTCACCAGGTTGAGATGCAGCCTAGATGCTGGGAGGAAGGTATATAAGGCTTTTCCCGTTACTGAATAAACAAGTCTGCTGTTTGCCTTTCATCTGACTTCCAGTGTCTGTGTTGTTGACACTTCTCACCTCCTCCCCTGAGGGAGCCATTAGGACCCAGCAAAAGGTGGACAACGCTGCTCCAAGAAGTCATGAGTCAGTAACTGAAAACCTCAGTGCCAGCTGAGATAACTTCCTATGGGTTACTGATCAGAGAGACCTCAGAGGCACCCAAAATAACACAGACTATTGTCATTATTCTTGCTTGATCATCATAACTAGATGGTAAGATCTTATTGCTGAAGACAATCTAAATCAATCTCTAACTGACTTGGAAATTCTTTTCTTGCTAGCTAGCGCTATACTGGCTTCTGGGGGAGAAAAGATATCACTGGTCTCACTCCTCTCTAGACATAGAATGTTACAATAGCAATCTGCTAGGCAAGATGTGCCTACTGATAAAATAGTGGCATTATGATTATAGATGTAATCAACTACTTTCTGATTGGATTTGATAGCTGCTCCACAGGAGGGATTTCATATTTGTTATTGTAAATCTGGTCAGAAGCACATAGCTGGGGAGATAATAGGCCATTTTAGGGAGAGGAATATATTGTTGATATTTTTCTAACTGGTCATATTATTAAACTGCCTTCTAAATATTTATCTTTATACCTATAAATTTATGTTACTCTTTTGTTCTTAACCTTGGTCAGAGAATATCTTTGTTTGTTTTTTTCCCCCAATGGGTAGTAGTTAATGCAAACAGATTCATAACTGATCAAAATGCTAGAAATAAGTGACTGTGTATGCTCAGCCATAGATGAGCTCTATGTATCATCCCTCTTCACCCAAGGCTTGGAAGACATAACAAGAATTGATGGAAAATATGTGAGAGCTGTAGGATACTGTGGAAAGCTATGAAACTTTGTCTTCTGGATGTGAGATAGCCATTGCACTCAAGAAAGCACAGCAGTTGTGGTTGCCTGAACAAGACCTACACCAGATCAAGTTGGCAGACTATCTAACATGGTTGGGGGTGGGGCCCAAGAGAATTCACACCTAGCTGAGGAGCTACTAAAAGATGATTATTGCTGGGGGAGGGAGAATCATTTTTTCTTTGGCGGGTTATCACGAGTAGGTTGCCTATGTAGATGGTCATGAACCTACTCAAACATAGGCAACACCAACTGGGCTCAGTGGGTTATTGAAGAAAAAAGAAGGGGACACAAAGTTGTAAGGGAAATATGTGGGAGGGATCTAGAGGAAGTTCAAGGAGTGGAATATATGATCAAAATATACTGTACACATGTATAACATTTCAAAGAATAAATAAATACTATGTTTGAAAAAAGATTTAAAATGCTCTATTAAAGAGAATGGTGAGGGCAGCAGGCTTTGCTAAATCTTGCTAAGGGAAGGCTATTTTTTTACTGCTAAAATACTGCTATTTTTATAGATCTATTTTTCTTTCTTAATTATTCTTTAATCTAAACATGGTATCTGGTTTTATTTCTAACCTTTGTTGGCAAAATTGCTTTTTGATAAAGAAAAAGTAAGACTATTGCTTCCTTTCTTAAGAGTTATTCCAAACTGATTTGTCAGTCACTTGGACAAGAAACCATCCCTTAGAAAAGCTGTCTGTCCTAGAACTTTAAGAAATAATATACCATCTCTCCCAACATGTAGTTGGTACTGTGGTTCTTTCTGCTACCATCCTCTTTCATCCCTTGAGGTAACTACTATGTTTCTTATGCTGTCTGTCTCCTACAGTAAGATGTATGGAGCTCATTTGTATTTACCCAGGGTGGAGGAGCTGAGGGGGGGCAGAGTAAGATCCTAGTCACAGCCCATGGACTGTTTGGATATAATATTCATTTATTTTACCTTCCTAAATACTGTCTGATGTTATCCCCTCCAGATTGGGCAACCAATGCATTATTTAGTGGTATCTTAGACGTGGTTGTAGCAATCTAAGTGGTAACAGAGTTGTAGGAGCATACAGAGAAAGTCAAGTTCTTCACACAAGTGCTGTTGTCTGAGTTGTGGGCAGTGAAGAGGCCTCCCTCTGTGCACTGTAAACAGAATGATGTTGTTATGAGGAAATTATGGTACCTCTTTTTAGCTTCTTAGTTCCATTAATAAAATAATTTAAAAACAGACTTGGAAGGAAGATCAAGGACAATTTTATTGCAGTTTAAGGGAAAACAATATGTGAGGAAACCTTGGAAACTTCTAGAGGAAGGGGATGGACAAAAAGAAGAGAGGAAGCCATGTCCCTTTGAGTTAGAAAAGATCTAAGAAATGGAGATCAGCACGCAGTTGCATAGTGGAAGAGAAGGGGCCTTCAAATAGTGAGAGAGACAGCCCAGAGGGTCATGGAAGTCATACCCAGGTTTTGAAAAGTTTCTGAAATAAAAAAGGGAGAAAGAAGAAAAAGGAAAAATTATGATTTTCTCAAATAGAACTCATAATATTGACTTAACAGCACTGCCATCAAGAAAGGATTTAAGTGGTTGTTTTGAGAGAGGGGCTCTGAGGAGAAGTACATTATTTTATTAAGAGGATAATTATTCCTCCTATCTCCTGAGCATGTTTTCAGGTGAATCATCCTTCCTTTGAGGTTGACTTTTGGTGAAACAATTGACAGGCTCAGATGAATGAACTAAACAATTTTTTTTTAGATTTATTTATTTTATATGTATGAGTGTTTTCCCTGCATATATGTAAATGCAACACATGTGTGCCTGGTCCCTGTGGAAGTTAGAAGAAGGCCTCTGGAACTGGGGTTATAAGTGGTTGTAAGCCACCTTATAGGTATTGGGAACCAAACCTGGATACTTTGCAAGAACAATAGGGCTTTTAATCACTTAATCATCTCTCCCACCCTTGGATTAACTCTTAAGGGAGGAGGCAACATATGTATTTTTGTAATCTTAGGAGTAGATCAGAATATTATGTTTTCGCCAGGCAGTGGTGGTGCACACCTTTAATCCCAGCACTCGGGAGGCAGAGGCAGGCAGATCTCTGTGAGTTCGAGGCCAGCCTGGGCTACCGAGTGAGTTCCAGGAAAGGCGCCAAAGCTACACAGAGAAACCCTGTCTCGAAAAACCAAAAAAAAAAAAAAAAAAAAAAAAAAAAAAAAACCAACAAAAAAAAGAATGTTATGTTTCCCCCTGGTCAAGAGGTATTCCATTCTTTTGAATAAGAGCACTAAGGAGGAATAATTATAATCTTTTCCATGCTAGCATTACTAGGCAAACATGAGGTGGAGTCTAAAACTGACCATAAATGCAGGTCTACCCACAAGGGAAGACTCCTAATCCCTGTCTAGGTAGTGTACATGTTGCTGTCACTAAAATCATATCTGGATTTCTCTCCACTGGATATGGTCAACATTACTTTCAAAACAATATGACGCATTGAAAATAATGTCTTTAACAGTGGAAAATCTTTGGCTTTGAAAGTATGTCTGAATGTTGGAAAATCTGAAATAACAGTCATATAGAAATATGGCAAAACTAATATTTTTGTCAATATTAGCAAAGGACTTAAAATACTATTTGTGTGTATGTGATTTATATGTAAATACCAGTATAAATCTGCTCTAAAATTAGCTTTAAAAAGCTTAAAACCATTTCAAGCCTGTTTTACAAGTAAGAAGCCTAAATAACTGGCATATGCTATGACACACACATGAATGGAAAATGAACTTCAATATAAAAAGTAGGATATGAGTATAAGGCATATTAGTTTCTTGTGATCCCAAGAGACTGTGTGCAAAGCTCTGTTGTCTGACTGTATACAGGGGTGTCTGTGGGCTCTCCTCCAGGCTCTGAGATCCCTGCAGATGGCCATCTTGTTTCTCAGGAACTGGCACAGTGCCTTTAAGTAGTAACTTCTTAATACATGCTTATTTAAATGAGTAAATTTTTATCTTTCCATAGTTCAACACAATAGAATGATTTCTCACTAAAGAGGACTCCTCACAGGGTTGGAGAGATAGCTGTCTGCAAACTGCTTGCTATATTTGGTGGTCTGAATGAGAATGGTCCTCATAGGCTCATATGTTTGAACACCATGTCCCCAGTTAGTGAAACTGTTTGGGAAGGATTAGAAGGTGTGGCTTTGTTGGAGGAGGTATTTCACTGGGGGTGAGCATTAAGGTTTCTCAATGCCAGATGCAAGGTTTCTCTTATTCTCTGCCTGCTTCCTGAACATCAGGATATAAAACTTCTAGCTGTTTACTCCTCTTGATGCAGTGGGATCTGGGAAATGGAGCCGATAAACGAAACAGACTAAAGTCTCATGCAATAGCCAACTTTCTTCAGAACATCAGACAATTTATACTCTGAGGGTTAAAAAAGAGTCATGAGTAAAGTGTACAATTGCAACGACAAACTGCCCATGGCAGACAAGCTGAATGTGGCAAAAACTATTTTTTTGTAAAAGCATATAAACAAATAACAATATCCAGTTGTAATGAATAATCTGAAGTAAATTCAAATGGGTAACATTACACCTGGGAGGATCATTACAACATATTCTAAGAACAATTCTATGTTTTGAAGAAACTGAGGTCACAAGACTCTTGTCTTGTTTTCTTGGAGTTTTCTTAACAATCACTCAGATTTTTTGCATGACTCATTCTTAAGAATATGTTCCAACACTCAGCTACTGCTCCAATGCCATTCCTGTTGGCTTCCCACCATGACAATCATGAACTAACCTTCGAAAAGTATAAGTAAGACCCTAATTAAATGGTTTCTTTTATAAGAGTTGCCTTTGCATGGTCTCTTCATAGCAATAGAACAGTAACTAAGACACTAAGTGAGTTTGATCTTTAGCGCCTGCATTTAAAAAGAAAGAGTGATGGTTTATCTCCCAGGGCTGGGGAGGTGGACATATGTGGAGATAGGTAGATAGATCTCTAAGGTCAGCATTGCTTACCTGGTGAGTCTCACAGCAGTGAGAGAATCTGTCCCAAAACCACAAGGGGGACACCTGAAAATGATAGCTAAGGTTGACCTCTGGCTTATACACACATAGCACATACACCTCACACATGTGTTCTCACACACACATGAACATATATAAACACACACACACATACACACACACACACACACACACACACACAGAGAGAGAGAGAGAGAGAGAGAGAGAGAGAGAGAGAGAGAGAAAGGAAAGAAGAACCATTCATAGATAAAGTAGATGTTTTCATTTCCTTTGTAGTTCTATGATAAAATTATCTGACCAAAAACAGCTGAGGAAAGGAAATGGATTACTTCACCTTATATACCTTATACTTCCAGGTCATAGTCCATCACTGGGAGAAGTTTGTATAGGAACTCAAGCAGGAACTTGAAGCAGAAACTATGGAGGAAAACTGCTTCATGGATAGCCCACTCAGGCTCATGCTTAGCTAGCTTTATTACACAGCCCAAGACCACCTGCCTGAGGATGGTGCTGTCACAGCTGCCTGGGTCCTTCTTTATCAATTAATATTTAAGACAATCCCCACAGACCTGTCTAATGGCCAGTCTGTTCTAGGCAATTCCTCAGTTGAAACTCTTCTGAGATGACTCCAGGTTGTGTCAAGGTGACATTAAAGTTTACCAGGACAGTGCAAATGCATTTGTGTTTGTATCTATAATGCAGTCTTGCTCCTGTGTGGATCTGCTACCCCACTAGATTTCTTCTGTTTCTGGAAGAGTTAATTTAAGAGGAAGGTGTCTGAAATAATTCAGATGGATGGAATGAACCAATTCCAGCCTGCCACACAAACTGATTATACAGAATGGAGAACTCATATACAAAGTGATTTTTACTGTGTGGGTAAGAAATACATACTCTCATGTAATCAGTTGTGGTTTCAGGATGTAAACACCATTAGGTGTGACATGGGTTGGAAATGAGCAAGGAGAGAGAGAGACAGAGACAGAGACAGAGACAGAGACAGAGACAGAGACAGAGAGAGATTCCAATAAGGCAGTGCATGAAACACCACAATGCTCCAAGGTCAACGTCTTTTTACTTCACCCCATCCCAGGGTGCTCTCTTTACAGCATTTTGTAAAAGTATCTTGATGACTTGGTTGTCATGAACATTTCCTTCCCTTCTCCAGATGCCCAAAGTACCTTGTCTCACTTGCTCTTTCCTCAAATATAGCACTGTCCATCTTGCTTAACCCTTGTGTCTCAGGTTTCTTCTTGCTGCTATGGAAAAATACCCTGACTAAAGCAGCTTAGTGGCAAAGGATTTGTTTCAGCTCACAGTTCTAGGTTGCAGTCTATCTTGGTCAGGAAATCAAGGTGACTTGAAGTGGCTGGTTACCTTAAGTCTGTGGTAGAAGAACGTAGTGCATGCATGCATGCTAGCTAGTGTTCAGCTTGCTTTCTCTATTGATATATACAACCCATAATTAAGATAGGTCCTCCCACATTAATCAGTGTAGTCAAGATAACTCCTTCAAACATGCTCACAGGCTAACCTATTCTAGATAACTTTTCACTGACTCCTTTCCCAGCTGATGCCATATTCTGTCAACTTGACAGTTGAAATTAACCATCTCTTCTTGTTGGTATCTTCTCTTTGCCTATGAACGCAGGACTCTTTATTTCTTCCCATGGCTTTTGGAACAGTTCCATCTTCACACTAGGCTTTCATTCTATGACTATTGCAAAATGAAAGACAGCCCTGGGACAAGAGAGAAAGGTCACAACTCCTCCCTAAGAGATCAGTGACAGGCAGATTCCCCATTTAAGACCACACTGTCATGGAGGTCCAGAGAGAAAGGAAAAGTGGGTTTATTTTTATTTTATTTTATTTTTATTTTTCCTGAGTGAGGTGGCTAATCTGCTGTGCTGTTTTCTGATGCACAGATGGAAGCTTATCATGCAGATGAGACTCAAAAGGAAATAAATTTTGTTTAAATGCTGCCTTAAGAACTTTCAGGGAATTCAGAACAGGATTTCTTTAATGGTCTAGCCGTATTCTACTGCTGATTGCCAAGCTGAAAAAACATTTGGATGAGTGTTTGGCTTTTGAGGTTTGGATGCCTTCCAATTAATCTGCCTTGGAATACTGAAATATAAAATGAGTTCCAGAACAAACTTTGTGGATTTTGAACTGTCAGGCCTTTATTTCCCTCTGTGAGCATTTTGGTACAGAAATACCAGTCAAGCAGACAGAAGAAAACTAATGGACATTTTCAGAGGTTATTAATGGTCATGATTTAGAAGAACAATATAAGAATGAGTATTTTAAAACTTCATGTGTCTTCATAGGACTGACCTCTGGCATAGATTTTCTGTGAGTTTGATTTAGGAGAGGAGGAGGAAAATGTCATTTGCTGCTTTGATCCTTCCCAGAAAGAAGATTCTGAATGGCCTTTTGTTATACATGACACACTTAGCTTTGTTTTACTTTCTTGTCTGGCAGCCCAAATATTTTTCAAGCTGAATTTAGCATCTTGCCAAGGTACACTAGTCCAGAGAATATGATTAAAGGAAAAATCTAGCATTTGCAAGGAGTGTGACTGGGTGAACACCTCACCTTTGAGGACTTGTACTCCCTTCACTGCTCTTCTGTTATCTTTATATATTTCAGCTGGTTCCTGGAGAGTTCTGAAGGAATATAGTTTTATTTTAATTTCAAAAAAGATAAAGAAAGAAAACTCCTAAATTCATTCCATGAATACACACACAGACATACACACAAAATCATACACATACAGACAAACACACATATAGACACACATGTTTGCATGCACACATGCAAGACACATGGGATGGTTAATATTTATTGGCAGGATCTATTTTCATCTAATAGCTACATTTGGATCCAGGGGAAGTTTCTAGATTGTGTTAATCAACTTGGGACTATGTATCTGAAATGTGGGTGCCAACTCTATAGGTTAGAGTTCCAGAATGAATATAAAGGGGAATTTGAGTTGAGCATGAACTTTCACCTTGGCTTCCTGATTGCAGATGCAATGTGAGTAGCTGCCTCTCACTCCTGATGTCAACACCATGATGGTCTGTAATCTCAAACTACAAGCCAAAATAAACTCTTGTTTATTTTAGTTGTCTTTTTGTTACATCACAGAGCAAAGTAACTTATACCACAGGGGTGCATACTTGCAGGTGTGCTCAGAAGTGTATGTGACTATAGAATGCTTCTGCATCCACAGCTTTATTGCTCATGTCTTTGGAAGCTGGGGTTAGCTCCAAAATATTCCAAAGAGTAGAGGTAGAAAGGCACTGCTACCAACTTCTTTCTTTGATGATGACCAAACACTTACAATATGAATGTACTCCTGTATATAATGTCCACTTTAGTAAGACTACATCAAATTCCAATTTTCCTTCAATGTTTCAGATACAGTAAGAATTTATTTACCTTTAATGTTGGTTTGAACAAAGAAGTCCAATGGTTCTTAGAGTGTACTGCAACATAATAAAATTAAAATAACATTCTTCATATCAATAAAGCTTTGAATTTTATTTTTTAATTAAAAAATTCATGTCAGGGCTTGGGAAATAGCTTGGGGATAAAGTGTTTGCTATACAAACATGAAGATCTGAGTTAGGTCCCTAAAACCCAAATAAAATAGCTGAGAATGCTTAGCTTTAAATGTCGACTTGACATAAGTGAGAATCACCTGGGAAGAGAATTTCAATGAGGTCTACATTGGATTGGCCCTGGGTATTTCTGTGGGGGATTGTCTTAATTAAGTTAATTGATATAGGTAGCACAATTTTCTAGATAGAAAGTCCTGAACTGTGTAAGAATAGAAAAACCACACTGAGCACAAGCAGCCAAGCAAGTAAGTGCATGTGCAATTCATTTCCCTTCTTCTGACTGTGGATGCAATGTGACTTGCTGCCTCAAGCTTCTACCTCTGTGACTTCTAGGCAGTGATGGACTGTAACCTGGAATTGAGTGCTAAAATAAGGCCTTTCTTCTCCAACTTTCTTGTTGTCAGGAGATTTAATCACAGCAAAAGAAATGAAGCTAGTACATGGGGTATGGTAGTGCAAGCTTGTAATTCTATGGCTAGGGAGGCCAAAACCTCAGGGAAACAGATTTCTAAAGCCCAGTGGCCAGACAACCTAGCCTACTTGGTGAGCTTCAGGAAAGTGAGAGACCTTGTTTCAGAAACAGAGTGGGCCATGCCCAAGGAGCAATACCTGAGGTTTACCTCTGATCAACACACAAATGAACACATTTAAACACACATTGAAACACAAGCATACATGCACACATACAAACATAAATATGCAGGTGTACATACGCACAAGTCATTTCTGAGCAGGATATTTTATTAGGAAAAGACATATTTTTAGTGTTTGTCCTTCTGCAGTGTCATTGAGCTTGCCTCATTGCATGTAAACCCTTCCACAGGCACATATGAATGCAACAACCATACATCAGACCTAACTATGGGTCAGTGGGACAGATAGAAAGCTACCTGATGCCTGGAAATGGAAATAGCCCTATCCAGTCTGCAAGTGTTACAGCCCCAGAGAGAAAGGTATTCTGACTTGTTGGGAAGTCAGGCTATTCATGTCAGTGTTACAGCTCTGGAGGGAAAGGTATCCTGACTTGTCTGGAAGTCAGACTATACCTATCGCTGTGAAGGGAGCTATCCTGGATACTGACAACTGTGAGGAGAAAGGTATTCTGACTTGTCGAGAAGTCAAGCTATACCTGAAGCTGGGGTGCAGTAGGGGATGGTCTCCCTGCAGGATGTAACAATCCTACTCCTGTTTGAGACAGAGAGAGAGAGAGAGAGAGAGAGAGAGAGAGAGAGAGAGAGAGAGAGAGAGAG
>LZPO01109035.1:4767-17331 GCA_001675575.1 Neotoma lepida
ATCATATTCTTCCCTTCCAAGTCCTTCAAGATCCTCCCCACCATGTACCTAATTTTAAGTTTTTTTTCTCAAAAAAAAAGCCCAACATAATAATACCCCCAAGCCCAAGAAAACAAAATAACCCTTCCTCCACAAAAAAGCACAAAAAATTTTGTTTCCATTATATACTGTTGAGCTACTCCTGAACATGAGGCCTGCTCTGGTGTGGTTGATGTAGACATGTTTAAATGCTCCAGTTTTCTTGTTTCCTGTTTTTATTATATTTCATTTGTACTCATTGTATTATGTAAGACAAAGTTTTATATCTCTCATTTCTTAATGCTCCTTTGCTCAAATAGATTTTTTTCATTAAAATTTACTTACATAAAGTTTATCATTTAAATCATTTTTATTTATTACATTGGGTGTCTCAAGAAATTTGTCNACTTCATCAACTTTATTGATGTAGGGTTGTTCATAATTTCTTTCACTAGGTTGCTAGTCACTGAGGGATTTGTATCTTTTATTCATTTATGAAAGTGGCAACTTAATATCATATTTTTTCTCTATTAGTCTTGCTAGTGTGTTCAGTTTGTGTGTGTGTGTGTGTGTGTGTGTGTGTGTGTACCTGGGTGTGGGATAGAGTATGAATGCTTGTATAAGGGCATGGAGAGGAGAGTGGGGACTGTGTAACCTGCTCTGTCACTCTCTACCTTATTCCTATACAAACAGGGTCTCAGGCTGAATGTGGATCCAGAAAGCAGGACAGAAGCTCTGGTNGTCCTCCTGTTTCCACCCACCACAGTTCTGGAGTCATGGGTTTTCATGGACATGAACTGGCATTTTTCCATGGGTGCTGGGATCTGGGATCCAAATTCAGGTCCTCATGCTTGTTCATGAGTGTCTCTTACCCACTGAGCCCTCTCTTTAACCCCTTTCTGAGATTAAAAACGAACAATTTTTTAATACTTTATTTATTAAATATATATATATATATATATATATGCCTTTTTATATATATTTACTTTATCAAGACAGAGCTTCTCTGTGCAACCACCATGGCTGTCCTGGAACTCACTCTGTAGACCAGGCTGGCCTCGAACTCACAGAGATTCNCCTGCCTCTGCCTACTGAGAGCTGGGATTATAGGTGTGCGCCACCACCACCCGACAAAAAGAACAAAATTTTGTATTCGTTTGCAAATTTCAGTTCTTTATTACATTCTTCTTTGCAACTTACCTTCAGTTCAATTTGTTCTTCATTTTCTGGCTTATAACTGGAAAAAGTAGTTTATAACAATAAACAACCTTTTGGTTTTTCCTAATAAAGCATTTAAAAGCATATATATCTAAGAACATTTTTTTTGATGTTTGTTTTCCTTTTAGTGTTTCACAGCCTACTTTCAATCTCATTGTCCTCTGTTTTCTTTTTCCCTAGATACCTTTAAGATACATATATATATATATATATGTGTGTGTGTGTGTGTGTGTGTGTACATATATATGTGTGTGTATATCTTAAGTATACAAATATATATCTTAAATATACAAATACATATATATATACAAATATATGTATATATTCACATTTATGTATATATTTGTATTTGACATTATACTAAGCTTCCAATGGGTCCACTTTTATTTTATTTTGCTGTATATTGTATTTCCTCTCAGTTTTCTCATATCAGTCTAAACATTCTCATCAAACCTCTCTTTCTCTCTCTCTCACTCTCTCTCTCATCATTTTCTTCCATTCCATCTATTTTTTTACTTGTGGTTATCTGAAGAGACATGTGCTAAGCATTCTCCTGTTATTCCTTAACTTTCCACATCTGGTGCAGTTTCTCATTTCTGATTTTTTCCCTCTCTCTGTCTTTCGTGATGGGATTCAATCTCTTGACTCCTTCTTACATACACTCTCTCTCTTTTTACAATTGTTCTGACTGCTCTCCCTGTTCTAGATAACACATTAAATTTGGGGTAGATATCCTTCAAGAAGAAACTTCCAGGTATCCAATGCTTTTGGACTGAAGTAAACTTTTATTTCTGAGTATTTATAAAGCACCTCTAGCTTAAATTTTGTCAGAAATAAAGCTTATATTTGCTCATTTTTGCCCATCCAAACACTTCTTATGTTGTTGTTTGTTCATTTGTTTTGGTTTTGATTTTGGATTTTTATATCCTAGGTGAACAAGAGAAAAGGAGGACNACAATTGTGCCTAGTGTCCCACAACACGTTCTGAAGCTGCTTGGGAATAGCTCTGAAAAGCTTTGTTTTTCCTTACTTTTCTAAACTATATTTTATTCATTCTCATTATATTAATTTACATAAAAATTAATTTCTCTCAATTGCTTAATGCTTAAATCGATTTAAATTTTTCCATTAAAACTTACTTACATAAATGTCACCACTCTAGAGGTGGTAAGTGAGTCATGCAGTAGCCAACTTTATTCAGAACATGAGGTAATTTATACTCTGAGGGTTAAGGAAAGTCACCCAAGTAATGTGTACAATCACAAGGACAAGCCATCCATGGCAAAAACATGTTTTTCCATAGAGGCATATAAACAAATAACAATAGCTAGCAGTAATGAATAATCTGAAATAAACTCACTTTATCTACTACACCTAGAAAAGCATGAAAACACATCCTGAGAACAATACTGTGTTCTGAAGAAACTGAGGTCACAGACCCTTATCTTGTTTTCTTGGAGTGTTCTCAAAAGTCCTTAGAATTCCCCTCACATGCCTCAAATCTTAGGCTGTGTTCCAATACATAAAGTTCATCAGTAAAATATACAATTCGACATTTTTAGTTATATCTACATTGTGAAGCCGTTGTTACTAGTACTTGAATATTTTTATCATACTCCCCCCAAACCTGAGACCCATTAATAAATCCTGCCCCCACCCCCACTCTCCACAGTACCCAGATTTTAAAGCTTTATGGATTCTTACTCCGAACTTCCATACAAGTAAAATTACTTACGACATTTTATGCCATGTGTTTTCAATGTTTTTAAAGTTCATAATGCTGTGTACTAAGTGTAAAACTGATCTTGTTTTATGGAATAATTACATTGCTATGAACATTTGTGTGCAAGTTTGTACATAAGCATTTTCAGCTCTCTTGAGTGTATGCTGAGGAGTAAAATTGCTAGGTCGTATGGTAGATCTGTGGTTTCTCTTTTGGGAACCTATTCAATTGTTTTCCATGGCAGTTACCACACTTTATATTCTCACTATGTCTGTTCCCAAAAAATTTCCTTTTGATATATCTAGATGGTTTGGTTTTGTGCGTGTGTGTGTGTGTGTGTGCTGCACCAATTAATGCAGATTTGTATACATGTGGTAACGTGCATGTACACATGTGTACATATGTGCATATGGAGGTCAGAGGTCAATATCATATGTCTATTCTGATTGCTCTCCACCTTTATTTTGAGCATGGTCTCCTGATGAACTCAAAGCCCATTGATTTGGAGAACTGGCTGCCCAGCAAATGTACCTCAGGAACCTACCTGTCTCTGATGTTCTACCTCTACTTAATACTGTAGTTACAGCTATACGCTGCCATGCCCTGCTTCTTACACAGATTCTGGGGGATCCCAACTCAGGCCTTCTCACTTGCAAGATAGACACTTTACTGATTGAGTCATATCCTTAGTCCCAGAACTTATAATTTTAAAAATAAAGGCAGTACTTTATCATCTCTTTCTACTCAGCTGAGCCCATAGCCCTTCATTGACTATTTGCTGTTTAAGTAAATGANAAGTAATCAAATGGTTTTAATTATTTTATAAAACTATGTGCCTCAAATATAATGAATGTTCGTCATTAAAATTGACTTTTGAATAATGTAAAATCAATTTATACTATGTATAATAGTGTCTGTGTCTACATCATAGAGTTAAAATTTAAGTAANAATCTATGTGTGTATGTATGTGTGTGCATATGTGTGTGTGAGTGATACTACACAGTTATACTGTACATCATAACTTTTGTGATACTGAGCTCACATTAACCATCCTATAATGACTAGCTGATGTGACTTAATACTACTTTCTGTGCCATTGGCCCCTGCTTACCTGTGCTTTCACTTGCACACTTGTCCCTTTCTGTGCAACAGAGANAATGGACTCAAATATACCATATGTCTATGGCTTTTTCTGATTCCTTTGCCAATGTCTAAAAGTAGACATGTTTCACAGTAGTTTTTAGGTGGTTAAATTTTTGCATTTCACCCTACCTCCTGTACTGCTTTTCTTTTCCTTAGAGATGCCTTCCATGATTTTTTATAAGTTTTCAAAATGNTTGTGTGATTATTTAATTAGTGTCTATCTGTCTCACCTGTATGACTGAGAGTTCTCTGCTTGCCTCTTCTTATGATAAATGGGTGCATTGTTGAAAAGAAAGTATCATAAGTATTTTTATTGGTATGTGGATGTGTAGTGTGCATGTGTATGTACACTATGTTCATGTGTGTAAGGGTGAATGTGAGTGTGCATAAATGTGAATATGGATGTGCATGTGTCACAGTGCACATATAGTGATTAAAGTACAAACTTGGGTGTTGGTCCCCACCCTCCACCTTGTTAGAGCCACAGTCTCTTGCTATTGACTGCTATGTAGGCCAGGCCAAGTGGCCCATAAGCTTCCCAAAATTCTCCTCTTTCTGCCCTCTATCTCACCACAGACTCAGTGCGATTACAGACCCACATTACTACATCAGGCTCCACCTGAGTTCTGGACCTCTGGACTCTCTTGTCATCATGCTTGTGCAATAANAACTTTATGCACAAAACCATCTACCCTTCCCAAATATCGGTATTTTTAATGAATAAAGTAAATAACATGGACCCAGCCGGGAGATGGTGGCGCACGCCTTTAATCCCAGCACTCGAGAGGCAGAGGCAGGCAGATCTCTGTGAGTTCGAGGCCAGCCTGGGCTACAGAGTGAGTTCCAGGAAAGGCACAGTGCTACACAGAGAAACCCTGTCTCGAAAAAACCAAAAAAAATAAATTGTAAAATAACATGGACCCTCAAACACATATGTGTGAACACGTGTGCAAATTCTTACACACACATTTTCTACTCATGCATACACACATGTGCACTCATGCACACACACTTGTGTGCTCATGCACACCTATACTTGCATGTCTACTCATACACACACACACACACACAGGCATGTGCATACACACACAGCTACTTTATATAAATAAAAGCAGGTGCTTTAGGAGATTGTGTAAATTTTAAAGTTAGTGAGCTTTGTCTATTACACTATCTTGCTGACCTCAGATATTCTGTTCTCTAGGATTATTCTTACGTTACTGTCTGAGGCTCTTCTACTTCCTCAGTCTTAAATTTCTCTTGTCTAGTTTTATCTTTTATTCTATTATCTAAATCCATTGCAATGAACTTTTCATTTCATAACTTGAGTTCCTTATTGTCTGAGAAGTCTTTCTGTTTCAATACAACTTGGCTGTTTATAATTTCGGTGCATATTGTACACTATAGATTGTACTATGCATGTTGACATTTAAACTTCATTCCTGGGGAAAACACCTTCCAATCATACAAAGGCAGATTCTGACAAAGAGAGGATGCTTGAATAATATCAAAGATAGCAACCATATCCTAGCTATAAGATCAAAAGCAAAGAAGTTAATCCCAAGTCCTTTGATTAGAATTGCCTGAGAAATTGAATATGAATATGGGCTGCTGGTACAATATATGAGACAGACAGACTTGTATTAGAAAATGACATAAGCATACAAATAATTATTTGCTCTCTTCCAGTGGTCTACAGCTAGGCCTATGTATATCATCTATAAGCAAGATAGTAACATGAGAGAGAAGCAGCGAATTGCCTAGCTGTTCCAGATAGAGATGGCAACAGCAGATGTTGGAAATAATTCTTTGCAAGTTTTGCTTGGTGAAGCTTTGCTTGGTGAGTTGTTTAAAGATACTTACAGATGAGTGGGTAACTTAGGCAGCTGAAGCACTGAGAATCCCACTCCTGCATGGATGACATCTCATGCAAGTTGCACTACTGGAGTTTCCTGCCAACTTCTATGCAGCCACTTCACTGAGGAGTCTTGTATTTTAGTCCTTATACAATTTCAAGGTGGGGTGACAGGGGTCTTACAGTTTCAGAGCTTATACATTCCGTGCAATTTGATGAGCCTCAGAAGAATCAGTCTTCTAGGAGGAAAAGCTCCAGTTCAGGGGATTACCTGCTCAACACTCCATTCCTTCTTCTGATGTTTTGTTCTTTCTACCTACTCTTGCATATGTTGCCTTTCCTTTAGAGGAAATATTTATTATTCCCTTCATAGAGAGCTGCTTTATTCCCAGCAGCTTAACCAGTCTGCACAGTAATCACTGCTGACTTGAAAAGAAGTTCTCATAAGTAAAACTGTTGTACTCCAATGCTCCCCATAGGCACATGTGTTACAATTCTTGGTCACCAATTGGCACTGTTGTTTTGGAAGGTTGTAGAACTTATGGAAGGCAAAACCTCCTTGNAGGAAGTAACTAAGAATAGGTCATGAGGTCTGATAATCCGGCCCTAGTCCTTGTCCTTTGTGTGTTTCTTCACTGTGGATTCCTTGTGACTAACTGCATCATGCTCCTAATCATCTCTGTTTCACTGGGAAAACTTTATTAAATATGAAAAAAAACTTAAAAATTTCTCTCTCAGGCACTCTTTGCAAGTCACTNATTTCATTTTTCTCTCAATCTTGGTTTTTAATCCCATTTTTAAGTCATAATAAGAGTATGTTTTTTTTAAATGTTCAGTATAATGAGAGCTATTGAATTAAAAATAAAGCATTTGAGTTGCTATCTTCTGAATAAGTTTCCCAACAAGGCATATTTATTAAAGGCATGGTCTCTATTATGGCCCAGTTGGGAAGCTATGGATCCTTTATGAGGTAAGGCTATTAAACACATACAACAATTAATAAAAAATAAATCATGAATTTGAAAGAAAGCAAGAATGGTTAAATGAAGAAAAGTATAGTCAAAAGTTTTCTCTGGTTCCACCCTTCCCCATGGTCCCTCAGCCACTNATAAAATAATCATTCAGAGGCTTAATATTATTCACAAACTGTGTAGCCTATGGCAGGCCTCTTGCTAGTTAGCTCTTATATCTTAAGTTAACCCATTTCTATTAATTTATATTTCGCCACATGTTCCATGGCTTTGCCAGTCTGCTGGCATGTTGCTCCTTGGACTGCAAGCTAATGTTTCCCCAGACTCCACCTTTCTCTTTCCTGTCTCTCTCCTTGGATTTCTCACCTGCCTCTAAGCTGTCTTGCTATAGGCCAAAGCAGCTTATTTATTAAGCAATAGTAACAACATATGATCACAACATACCGAAAGACATCCGCCAGCAGAAAGGGAAAGGAGAAATGTTGTAAATATATTACAATGTCAAAAAGAAAAAAAGGAAAGAAAACCACACTAGGTGGTGGGAGATTGGGGGGTGGATCTGCCAGGAGTTAAGAGGAAAGTGGACATTAATATGGCTAAAATATACAGTACACATGAAATTCTCAAGTAATAAAGCTAAAATAATAAATAACCAGATAAATAAATAAATAAATAAATAAATAAATAAATAAATAAATAAAAGGAAGGAGTGAGGCTAACTAGAAGGCATGGAATCATGTAGGAGTGTGCCTTTGACGGGGGTAGTGGGCCTCAGCCAATTCTCTCTCTTTTTATCCTGGCTGTGAGTAGGCCTCATTTGTTCTACTATATGAGGCTAAGTATGACTACTGCTTCATCACAGGCTCAAAGCAATAAAGCTGTTCTGGCTAGTGTCTTATGTCAACTTGACACAAGCTATAGTCATTTGAGAAAATTCTAAAACCAGATCAGCCTGTGGGAAAGCCTGTAGTGTATTTTCTTGATTGATTATTGATGTGAGAGTGTGGATGGTGTCATCACTGGACAGGTGGTCCTGAGTGCTGTAAGAACACAAGTTGAGCAAGCCATAAGGACTAAGTCAGTGAGCAGTACACCATCAGAGTTTCTGAGTCAGCTACTTTTTCCAGTTTCATGTCTTGAAACTGACAGCACTTAATTTAGATGGAACAGATAAGAGAGCTCAGAAAGAAAGGAGTTTTAATTGCATGAAGTAGTGGACTGGATTTTAAAGGAAATATTAAGTGTATATTGGTTTGCAAAGAGTAGATACTGTAAATTTGAGAGCTGGGAATGAAGCTAAATTTAGTCACATCCTATCCTTAAAGGAATATTGTCGTTAATCCAAAAAGTGTCTTCATGTGTAGTGTAACGCATTATAATAAAAAACTTAAATATGAATTGCCGGGGGATNTCTTTCTGTTCATTGTGAATATATGTTTTTCCCATTGGTTAATAAATAAGCTGCTTTGGCCTATAGCTTAGGGACAGGCTGGAAATCCAAGGAGAGAGACAGGAAAGAGAAAGGCAGAATCTGGAGAGACACCAGACTGCTGCCCAAGGAGCAAAATGCCAGCAGACCAGTAAAGCCATGGAACACATGGCAAAACATAGATTAATAGAAACAGTTTAACTTAAGATATAAGAGCTAACTAGCAAGAGGCCTGCCACAGGCCATACAGTTTGTGATTAATATTAAGTCTCTGAGTGATTGTTTTATAAGCAGCTGAAGGACTCCAGGCGGGATCGGAGGAAGTTGGGACCTGAGAAAACTTACAGCTACATTTGGTGTCCAAATGTAGGGGCTCGAGTTTCCACCTAAAACCTGAGAGAACTTAAGAAATTCTAAAGTGGAGCCAAAATCAGCTTCCTACTCCATGTCTTATGCAAGCCATGAGATGCCTCAGCAAGCACAGTATGACAGATTCCTGCCTTGGTACACAGAGGTGTCTGCAAGCTGCACAGCACACTGCATGGTGGATTTAGCCTTTACTCATACGGACAAAAAAGATTTATGGGCCAAATGCNTGCTACCTGATGATAATATGGACCACAGAGTTGCCAGGGTATACATGACTCTCCTGGTTACCTCTGCCACGTTGAAAAGCAGAAATGGGCAGAGTCAGTAGCCAGAGCTGCCGCTTCAATCTTAGCCATGCTGCAGTTTGCAATGATCAAAAAAGGATTATAGATAATCAAAGACAGATTCAAATGGAATAAATGTCTAAATATAAATGGTTTATATTGTATATAAAGATATACATAGGCTTGGAAGAGAGAGAAAAAGGAGGATACACAATTATATAAAGAAATAAATAATTTTAAAAAATGAAATCTTTAAAGATACAGTAAAAATAATATTAAAAATCAACCATGTAAAGATGGAAATTACACAGAGAGTCTATATTACATTGTCTTCAAGATTTTTAACTGCAAAAAGACATTTGATTGTAAAGGCTGCTGAGTTAATTATATATATACATATATTAATATTTTAAAGCTATCTTGACTTCAAAATTTATGTCTAAAAATATGTTGTTTTGGAAAAGAGGTTCTCCTTTTGTTTCCACAGAAAATGAGAACCTATGGATTGCTTCCAGGCTAACATGGTTTGATCAACCAAGACCTCCTGAAAGGTCTCCAATGACACTATGGCCCAGATGATCCAACATCCAAAATCAGCTTCAAAGCATTACATTGCTATAGATTTTAGTTTATTACAAATTTAAAGTTAATTTTGTTATACTATATATATATATTTCTACTCTTGTTTAAAGTATTGTTTATGCAATTCATTTAAAGTTGTAATGTATAATTAAGAAATAGAAAGAAACATGTATCCTTGAAAACTAAGTCTCCAGGGAGACAGATTTCATGAAAATGAGCACCTAAGTCTGAATTTCCCCTTGTAGACATCAGAAGGAACAGTTTGTATAATGAGTCAAATAGATGATAACTCAATTAATGTTAATAAGTACTCATACTATCTCTATTTCCACAGTTTCACATTTGACATAAGGACCATGCTATATATAAAAAAAATACAAAGCATATGTTCTGCTTAGAGTATAATGCTTTAAAATTGAATATTTGGAAAAGCATGTGAAGCATCTTTATAAACACTTATCTTTACCTCATTAATATTTTTCACTTCTCTTTCATATTATAGAAGTCAAATTTCACCCTTTGGGGTGTTTAATGGCATATGAAACCAATAAACTATTTAGAAAGAAAAAATGTGGCATTCAGCTGCTTTTCTTGCCATTCACAAAGCAGCCATCCTATAGATCAATGATTACTAACTTGTTATCCATATTCAACTTACTGTTGAGACACAAATGNACTCTTTCTTACAAAATACAGGTTTTACATTAAAATAAAATATTATAATGTTAAACCTTAAAAATATCATTGGCACAGTTTCTTCAAATACTATCAATAATCCATTCCTGGATAGATTATAAGTGATGTAAATTAGTATGGGGCCAAAGAAATACATTTTATCTAATTTTGAGGGAAGTAGGGTTGAGGAAAGTCAGTCTAAAATGCCAGCCATCTAGAGGACCAATGAGAGAGCCTCTGAGTAAATGGAAGAACTAAGAGATGGAATGAGGGACTAGGAGTTAGATAGATTCCCTCATAGGCATCTAGATAGAGAGAGGGGCCAAACTATATAATAAAGATCTTAAACTTCCAAAATGACAGGCTTCTTCATCATTCTCTTGTCCTGAAACAAAAGTTTGGCAGCTTAAATCAAAGCTCTGGCTGGTGTTTTCCCCTGCCAGTTATCCTGCTGCTTGTGGATTGGTCTGACAAATTCAAGGCAGACCAGGATATGTTCACCCCAAAATTGTGGCTCTATCAACTTCTGTGTGTTTGTTCAATCAGAGTAACCCTAAATTTTTGGGAAGAAGACCCTCTCAAAGACCTTCAAAGCCCTAGCTTTCAAGAAAAAACAAGACTTCAGTTTTCTGAGTACTTCCTGTAGTAGGCAAAGGGTATGTGTACTGTACTTCCTCACTCTTAATAAAAGCTTTTTTTTTTACCAGAACAAAAATGAACTAAGAATGAAGAATGAATAAAATCTAGTATTGATATTTAAGAGCTCAGATTTAATTTGTATATACCTTATTTGTTAGCATTAGATATAATTTGGCTTTTTTGTTTGAAACCTTAACATGAGTAGATGTCATCTCACAAGTACATATTTGAGTAAATCAAGTAAATACCAGGCCTTGATATTTCAATACAAATTATAAAGAGAACAAGGTGTGATTCTCTACATTATTATTGTTCATTGTTTCTAAGTACTTAATTTTCTAAGTTTAACTTTCTAAGTACTTAACTTTCTGCCCGTGTAAAGAATAGCAAAATCTTATCCAGGAATTAGTATCAGTCTAAGTAACATCAAGAGGGTGCCTTCTACAACAGCCATGACCTTTTCCCAAACATACCTTAAGGAAGAAAAGCATGATCTTCATCCTCTCACACCAGCCAAACAGAGAACTGAGCAAAATAACTGTTAGCATTGTGGTAATATAGTTACAAAACCTCAGAGAGAAACTAAATGCCATCTGTAATGGCCTCTAGACCCTCCTTCTTTTGGAGAAAACTTAGAAGACTTTAATCATGCCAGAACAACGAAGATATCAAAACAGGATGAGGAATGGGAACATTTCCCTGAACCAACAGAACTAATTCTCAATTTCTTAATGAGGAGAGACTAGAAATATTGTCTGAATGACTGTCTTTATTGGCAAACAATACTCTTCTACTAATCCAGATCTCTTCATACATACACATGAACACAGAAACTGACTATTTAGCAAAGAATGTTATTCATACTACAGTATAGTGTTATCCAACCAGTAACTTATTTGTTGTGATCATTCTAAGTAAAAGGAATTCTTCCATGGTTGCTTCAAATATAAACACACATTCATTGAGTATACCATGGGCATCATTAATACAGACTCAATCACCTATCAACCATTCCTGGCAAAATTCAACATTCTGTCTTGCAGATCAAATGAAAAAAAATCTTAAACACTTATTTAAGCTTGATTACAAATTATTGATTGTAAATAGCATTCCAATTTGGTAATTAAAGATTCATGTAGGAGCTCACAGAGGTTTTGTAATGAGATTTGAGCTTGCTTTACCCAGCAGGGCTGCATAAGAGNATGGATTGACCTCATGCATAGTTACCAGGTGTTTGGAAGGGTCTACACTTGGCTGAGATAGGGGGAGGTCTTTTGCTCTACCCCTTGACATTCCTTTAAAAAGCCCTTTAGAAGAGACAGAAGGGGCCGGTGCATTAGGATCAAGGCCTTCCTGAGGCTATCCTGTGTTTCTATCTGTCTTTCTCCCCTCTATATTTCTATCTAAATCTCTTATTCCTCATTCCTCAAGAGTACCCTGGAGGTAAAGATGGGGGCAGGTCCCCCAAAAATAGAGCCAGGAAAAGGGAACCAGGGACTTGGCAAAAGGGGTGTCAGGGGGCATGATGAGTATAAGGCATGCAGATAAGGAATTGAAAAATGTGACGGTATTTTATTGTTGGGAGTGAAGGTTAGGTGGTGGAATGCCGAAGTTAAAAAATGAGGCTGCGGTATATATTTCTTTCTTTCTGGGATTTCTT
>LZPO01109037.1:8974-22497 GCA_001675575.1 Neotoma lepida
TTTTTTNTTTGGGCTGCCATCTCCCAAATGATAACATAGAGACTTATTATTAATTATGAAAGGTTGACCTTAGCTTAGGCTTGCCCCGCTAGCTCTTATAACATAAATTAATCCATTTATTTTAATCTATGTTCTGTCATGTGGCTCATTGCGTCATCTCTCTGTACTGCCCATGTTGCTTCCTCTGAGTCTCCTCACATCTCTCTTGCACCTTGATTATCTTTTCTCTCTGCCTGGAAGTCCTGCCTATACCTCCTGCCTAGCTATTGGCCATTCAGCTCTTTATTAAACCAATCACAGCAGTATATCTTCATACAGTGTACAAATATCCCACAATAGTGTCTTGTCCCTGGATCCTCCCAGTACTCTCATTTTCTGTGCTAATATTTTTCATATAAGTATTGAGACACTTGTTTTGGCTAGAAATTACATTGAACCTGTTAGAAGTTTTTGCTGACTAGTAGAGGTTGCAGTCTCCCCATGGCCTGGCAGCTTATCTTAATAGCTCGGCAACATTGAACTCCTTCCTCCTCAGCAGAATTTCCTGCCTCTGCCTGCCCTCATCTGGAGAATGTCCCTGGGCCTGGAGGACTGACCTTATCTGAAAGCTGTCTCTTAACCAGATGCCTAACTTATCTTTAGCATGAACCCTGGCACAGATTCCTGTGAGAAGCCTTCTTTGCTGCACATACTAGGAGTCTTATGATAGGAATGTGCCTCTTAATGCAAATTAGGTGATGTCCCAGCCACTGTCCCCAACCTTTATATTCCCTCCTTCCTGGAATAATGTGGAGCTGTAATACTTAACTGTCTCCCCAGAGAGCTATCTCTACCAACTCNCCGGCTTCAGGACCCTACTCACTTGTTTCGGCTCCCTCCGCCTTGGCAATGGCAGCTGATGATCCTGAGAAAGAAGCACAGAGATGCATGGACCGATGGATTGAGCAGGGGGATAATAGCATTGTTATTGCACACTAGTGTGTTGTGCAGTCAGACTTCTATCCATGACCCAAATCTCCCTTTCCTTAGTAACGTATGCTTTTCAGCACATAGATCATGTTTTGTTTTCTTGCATTGATATGTAAGTATTTGGTTTTCCTTAGAGTCGTTGAAAATGATATTATTTCTGCTTCTATTTCAAGGGGCTTGCTTTTAAAATGTCTTCTATTCATATCTATTAGTTATACACAGTAATAGGTTTCACTGTGGTGTTTCTATACATGGACANAGTATATTTCAATCCTATCGACATACATCCATTACTCTCCCTGTCTTCTCCTCTCTGCTAATCCTCTCAAGAGTCAGGTTAAAAGTTTTAGTTTTATATTTAAGGCTACATTTACTTATTTTTCACTTTATTAATTTTGAATAATGTGTTATATAATAAGATCTGTATAGTTTTTACTTTTTGAATTAAGTTGGCTAAGTTTTCTGGCAAGTAGCTAATAGTTATAAATATTCTATGTCCATTTGCAAAGAAGGAATTATGGTCATAAATTATAAACATTGAATCTGATTATTTTTGAACTTAAAGTTACCATTTGTACTATATTATTTGAATTCTTCATCTAGCAATAGCCCTTAGATCTAGTACTTTTTGTTATGTCCAACCAAAAACACAATGAGTGGTAGATTTATATAATATTAATTTTGTTTAATCTATTTTGTAAATATATAGTTTTGGTTTAATTTACTTATTTAAAAAAATGATTTATTTTTATTTTTGTGCAATGAGTGATTTTGCCTGTATGTATATATGTGTTCCATTTATGTGCCTGCTACCCTAGAGGTCAGAAGAGAGCATTGAATCCCCTGGAACTAGAGTAATAGATAGTTGTGAGGGACCANGTGGGTGCTGGGAATCCAACTAGGCTCATTTAGAAGAGCAGCCCGTACTCTTAACAACTGAGTCATTACTCCAGCCCCTAAATTTACTTATTTTTGTTATAGCTGCATTTTAACCTATAGCACAAAAATATGCTATTGTTTTCAAACATTTATCTAGACTTTTAAAATAGCAACTGTTTCTCTAAAACATTTTAGTCTTTAGTAGAGAATTCTTAAATCTTTTTTTTGCTCTACAGTCATTCATTAGACAGAACTTGGTCACCATCCAGTCATGTATGACTTCTGTTTTTGCATGACAAAAATACTACTGTTTCAACCCATGGGTACCATTTGATTTGTCTTGTTCCTTGTAACTATTTCTTGTTTTTCTTTTCATTTTTTTTTTTTGAGACAGGGTTTCTCTATATAACAGCTCTGGTCATCCTAGAACTCGCTCTGTAGACCAGGCTGGCCTCGAACTCACAAAGATCTGCCTGCCTCTGCCTCTCGGGTGCTGGAATTAAAAGCGTGTGCCACCACTGCTCAGCATCATGTGCCACCACCGCCCAGCTATTCCTGTCTTTTTATGTAGAAATAATAGTTGGGTTGTTAATTTTCTGAAATGACTAGAAAATACATATACATATAGTTTTCTTCATCNTCACTGTTATGCTTTCTAAAATCATAATTAAAGTTTCGTTTTCTCTAACTATAAAGTATAGTCCTTTAAGATAATGTGATCTTTTACCACTCTTTCAGCTTTTCTTTCCTCATAATTTAGCCCATATTGTTCTCAAACTGATGGCAATCCTCCTGCTTCAGCCCCCTACTTGCTGGGATTGTAGGCAAGTACATCATACCTGTCATAGAGGTGTGTNTTTGCATACTCTATTGAACAAGGAAATGAAGAGAAAAGCATTTTCTCCATTGGCTTGATGTAATTGAATGTATCTTCTTTGACATTCTATTCCTATAGCTTTCTTGTCTTCCAAAGTGTTGTCAAGGAGATCTAGTGTTACACGGTCTACGGAGAGGTTATTTTTGTTGTCTTTTAAATCCCTCTTTGTATAAATTTGTGTAATCAAGGAAATATAAATCAAATCAAAGCCACAGCATGATATCATCTCATGCTATAGATTGCTGTGNTGGTTTGAAAGAAAATGGCCCCCNAAAGGAGTGGCACTATTAGGAGGTGTGGCTTTGTTGGAAATGTGTCACTATGGGGGTGGGCTTTGAGGTCTCATATATGCTCAAGCCACACCCAGTGTCTCAGACCACTTCCTGTTGCCTGCTTATCAAGATGTAGGACTTTTAGCTCCAACAATATGTCTGCCTGCACACCACTATGTCACACCATGAAGATAATGGACTAAACCTCTAAAAATGTAAGCCACCCCAATTAAATGTTTTTCCTTTTTAAGAGTTGCAGTGGTCATAGTGTCTCTTTACAGCAATAGAAACCCTAACTAAGACAATTGCTATTATGAAAAAAAGATCATACATGTTGACATGGATATGGAGAAATTAGAATCTGTCTATCCATACTGTTGGCAGGGAAGTAAAATGCTATAATAAGTATAGGAAAGACTATGGGATATCATCAAAATTAGAATTTTCAGAAGACTAAGCAATCTTATTCCTGCATATATGTCCAAAAAATTGAAATTAGAGGCTGGAGAGATGGTTCAGTGGGTAAAGGGACATGCCACCACACCTGGGGACCTGAATTTGATCCCTGAGAATGCATGTGTGTACAAATGTATGTGCAACATACATACACACACACACACACACACACACACACACACACACACAATGACATGTAAGAAAGAAATAAAATTAGTACCTGGAAGAGATACTGTACTTTCATGTTCCTTCTGGTATTATTTGTTACAACCAAGATATGAAACTACCCCAATGCCAACTGGCACACAAATGGTTAAGGAACCTGTGTTAGTTCAAGACTGGGTTGAGTTGCAGAGCTTCTGGGAGGGTTGGGAGGGAGGAAGTGGGTGGACTGACTCATGGTCTCATGTAACCCAGGCTTCTCCAACTCACTATAGAGCTGAAAACGACTTCAAAGTCTGGTTCTTCTTGCTCCTACCACCCGCATTCTGAGATGAAAGCCACCAGACCTAGCTCGTTTCTCAATCTTGCTGCACCAGCTCATAGCTAGAGGTCTATTCTCAGGCTCCAACTTAGTAACTTTGTGTTTCGCTGGTATAATTTTTTTCTTCTATAGCTTTGTAGATATTTTGTTGAGAATTTGATGTAAGAACTGTCAAGAAAATGCCTTTGCTAAATGCCCCAAATAGGTTCCCCTCTGTCAGCTCTCTATTGCTGTGTGTTATGCTTCAGATTGCATCATACTTCTTCACATGCTGCGGCTCTCCTAATTGTCACACAGCATTACCTTCCTGTTCATTCTCTTCCCTGAATTCTTGAAAAAGGAAAGAATTATTTTCTTACTTCATTTTTTAAAAAAAGTAATGAACAAGACCATTCCAAATGCATCCTATCAGAATTCTTTGCACTCCCAGAAGCTTCATGCTGACCATTTTTAAACCACCAGGAAGGCCCACCATGGACCCATGCTGTTTCTGTAATATGGGATGAGTTCTTTTTAAAGAAAGTAAATACGTTTATTTAGGGCACTGCAGAGAGAGTATCAGGCATAGCAGTAGCAGGAGAAATACCTGTCAAGGGTAAGTTTTTATAATCTGAAGAAGATCCCTGATTCCCAGCATGGAAATAGTAAATGAATAATCAGCACATGTCAGGCAGGGCCATATGATTCTTCTGTATACCTCTGATTGATGCTACATTTTTGCCTGACTCTGTCTTTTCTGTGACACAAGTCAGTGTGCAGTGTGGAGTTAGCAACAGCCCTTTCTCTGCTGCTGTAAGGACTATCAAAGGCCTGACTCTCTGCCATTATGTGTCTCAGTGTCAACTACAAGGCCATTTCCTTGGGGCCAGTTAATTAAAAAATGGTAGATCAGTCTTATTAACTAACCATCCTTACTTGCCAACAGGATTATAGTTGGACCAATCTTGTACTCTTTATGCCTCCTTGCTTCAGAGCATCTGTCTACATTTGTCCTTCTTGCCTGGATCTAGTGAATGGATGCTGCTAGCTGACCATATTAGTAAAGGTGAATTTTGGGTTGACTTTCTACATATCCACTCCCACAGAACTGGACGTTTGTCATCCTTGTGAAATCAAAGTCCCATAGCACTTGATGGTTGCCCAGCAACTCCTTGAAACTTCATTCTCTTGGTTTCCATGACATCACGTTATACACTGCTCAGCAGTGGGATCATCTTTTCCATGTGTCCTCCCTCAAACACTTGTGGTTTCTGGGGTTCAGGGTGATAATCACATCCTTTCCCAATGTGTGTGCTGAACCAGTAGAGAAATAGACAAAGGCAGNAGTTGGAGAGCGACATGCCAGTTCCATTACAACGAAGTTCCGTTAGAGACTGCAGCTTGAGAGCTCACTGCCTTTCCGATGGGACTGGATGGGCTGTTCCGCCCAGTCATGTCTAGTGGACACCCCCAGACCTTTGCTTGCTGNGTCCACTTTGCCTCTGTAGGGTTGGGAGTTTTGTCTCCTCTTATTTTGTAGAAGTAAGAATATGTATCCATGCTATGCTGTAAGCTAACTTATCTGAAGATGAACAGAGCTGGAACCNGAGCCACGCTTGTGCAAACTTATTCCTCCNTTTTACAGATCTGAGAAATCACTGATCCCTCCTTGAAGAACTTTCTGAACATGTGTAACATATGCTCTGGGTTTTTGTACTGTCTGATGTGCAGACATGTAATTAATGTTGCTCCTTGTCCTACACAGAGTAAGGCATCAGNTCTTTCCACACTCCCAGGGAGGGTCACCGCAGCTCCAGTCGTGCCTATATATACCTAAGTTGTAATGTTTGGTCATTTAAAGCTTTCCAAGCCAGAATGTTCTCAACTAGGATTTTTATTCACAGGATCTAAAATTTTGGACAAAGATATGACCAGAAAAACCAATTCTATGAAATTTATTATTTTAAAATTTACAAATAAAGCAATGCACATTTATGATCAATATAATATTTTAAATATGTATACATAATGTGGAATGGCTCAATGATATTTGTTAACATTTATTATAGCCCACACTTACCTTTTTCTATAGTGAGAATACTTAAAAACATCTAGTTTTAAGAATTTTCAAGAATGCAATACATTGTTATTAATGATAATCACTATGTTGCACAATAGGCCTCCTGAACTTATTCCTAGAAATATATTTTTTTAGTAGTAGAACTTAGGATGTGTACACTCTTTAAAGTTGTACATGTATAAGAAGTATAATAAAGATGATGCCTTTTCATTTTTCTTAAAATTATGCCTTGTTTTCTCAGGGGCTCTCGTTTAAAGCTCGGTTTGGGAGGGTTCTTCTGAAATGTGGAAATACTTCTGGTTCTGAGTAGAAGTAGATAGTCCTTATAGAGCATCATTTAGTATTTCAGGGAAGTCTCAACTGAGTGAAAGGAGAGTTCTTAATGGCCTCCATCTCCAAGCCTGGGTTAAGTGGTAGCCACTGAGCTTGTAGAGCTTTGCAAATTTGAGCCTATCCATGCCTCGACCCCTGCATTGGAAATGCCCTTCACCAACCGAGATGCAGCAATCAGGATGCAGCAAGGTAGAGAATTTCTCTGCACTGGATGAATAGGGGTGTACAATGAGGACTTTATGTCAGCTCAGGTCTGGCAGGCAGAACAATAGTTAGGGAATGAATCAACATTTAATGAGCTCCTCCTGTGTGCAGAGAATGATTCAAGCCCTGTGGGGAGATACAGAAGGCACGACTGTTCATATTTTTCCCTTCTTGTCATTTGCTTGTCTTCTGATTGAACAGTTAGCGGTCATTGCACTATTGTGTCAAGAATACATACTCAGATATGGGCTAATGCTTTAACTGCTGGGACACACACGTCATCTATTCAGTCTGCAGCCCCACTCGGCTTCTTGTGGTCCCTGAGATTTTCCTTCAGGTTTCATGGATGCTTTATTGGTGAGCTGTAAGAACACATAACCCAGCTGAGTATTCTCTTGGTGGTTGGAAAGTGACTTGCAATTGGTAGAACTGAGTTTGAGTTTCCAGTGCCTGACCTAAATCTGGGGTCTACATTTCATGCTTGCAACACTATTGGCTGTACAACTCTTTCCAAATTCTTTCTCAAGAAATCCACTAGAATGTTAATGTAGANGCAGAACCATTTGCTTATGTCTTTATATATTCAACAGAATTTACNGAGTACTGACTATGTCCGACACACCAGAATTACAAAAACAAGTAAGATATGATCTCTAACTTTGAGACTCCAATCTTCTAGTAAGGTAAACAGACGTAGAAATTGGGAGTCGTAGGATGTTGTAGGATAAGAACTAACTGGAAATCATAAAGGCAAAGGAGTCAGCTGCCTTGAGAGCTAGAGAGGAAGGTAGACACTTTTTGTGTCTTAACGAACATGTAAGGAGTCTGCCAAAAGGAAGGAAAGCTAGTTAGAGGAGTGTGTGCTGAGTCATGTAATTACTAGATTCTGAGGTCACTGTTTGGGGATGGTAGGTAACAAGTGTTTAACCTAGAAACTCATCAACATGGAATGGCAGTTTTCTCTCAAGCCAAGTGAGGTCCCTAGAGCAAAAGTTGGGGAAATAGTTTGTATCTGGGGAAACATTGTAAACTAAAGACAATTTCATATTTACCCATCTGGAAACTTGCATGTTTTCACAATAAGTTTTTTTTTGTTTTTTAAATCAAGCTCTAATTTGAAATTACATTAAGGCTCAAAGAGCCCTTCAGTGGTCCATAGATTGTTGAACTGGGACCATATGACTAGAACAATCTTGCTTTGACCATATCTTTNTTTGATTTTTTTCTCCTTCTTCCAGAATTATTCTCTGAGTGTGAGCAGCCAGACCAAAGGCTCTGAGGTGGCCAAGAATAAAGACCGGATGAGNCAAAAGTGAAGGGGCAAGAAATGTTAGGGGAGTCTGGTCAAGCCAGCAGCATGCTTAGCCTCATCATACCACATGGTTGCTAAGTTCTTACAAGTAGGAGATTTGGCAGCAGATGCCAAATCTGCTCTTTTGCTCAGGGTCAAGGCTGGGGATTCATGTGGCCATTTGCCTTCACCCATCTTGGACAGATTGAGCAACTCAGGGAACAGGGGGACCTAGAACTTAATGTTGCTTTGGCTTTTGTCTGCTGTTGTTTAAATACCTCTCTTCTTGCTGAGATTTCTCTCCAGTTTTGAAGTTGAAATTCTCCATGGAAGTGTACAAATCCTTGGATGTTTCTTGGTGAAAACTCATGAGGGCTTACTGTTCAGTGATGATTATTGTGTAATGCGTCATAGTTATTTTGGATTGTGATTTGAGTGACTAAACCATCTGTTTTGTTTAAAGTGTCAATTGGTATGGAAATACAGGGTGTGAGAGTAGTCAGGAGTGGATTTGACTGAAACAGTGTACTGCATCTGTAATGTCATCAGGAGAAATGTCTATATGGGATGGGAGGTTTTCCTTNCAGCCTCTGAATGTCTAAGAATATTTTGTTCACCCTGTTCACTGCAAATGAGCTCCATTCATTCCCATCTCCCTAAGATATAGTGAAAAATCACTGTGTAGTGGGTATTCGCTCCACCCAGGACCTTGGGCTAGCTGGCCTGGTAGAGGTGGTGCTCCTTGNCTGCCTATGTGACCGTTTAAAAGGGAAGACGGAGGGGGTCATGAGCTCTCTCTTGGATGTGGAAGGTTTCCTGGTGCACAGTTCTGAGACCTGGTCTGGAGCTTTCCCCCTCTTTCCCTGGGAGACGAAGAGGCAACGGTGTTGCTTTATTTTGTGTAAGTGAGTGTATGATCTCCATTTCAACCCTTGGTAAATAAGTTTTCTTCCCAGAAATCCACAGATTTCTCACATTATCTGGCACCCAACATGGAGCCTCAGATTTTTGGGCCCCCCCCACCAATGTCTGTAATTAATACTATCTTCAAACAAAAGGCACAGTTCTATTTTTATTTCTCTCTATTATAGCAGTCATTATTTTAATCTTTAAAATTTATCCATTGAGAACTTCACATNTGCATATAATGTATTTTGGTCACATTTACCATCATCACTGCCTTCCAAATTCTCCCAGATTATCTATCCCCTGTATCCTTCCCAAAATCATGTCCCCCCCTTTATTTAAATAACCTACTGGATCCAGTGAGTGCTGTCCATTTATGCGTGGCTGTGGGGCCAGCCACTGGAGGACTGTCAACCTACCAAGACCTACACTCTTAAAGAAAACTCACTCTCCTGCTAGCCTCCATCAGCTGTCAATAGCTGCTNAGCTAGGGGTTAGGCCTCATGAATCCCTCCCCTTTCCATGTTGGAATGGTGATTGGCTTGATCTTGTACAGGTCTTGTGCAGGCAGCCACAACTGCTGAGTATATGAGTGAACTGTCATGTCCGGAAGATACTGTTCTCCTTCAGTCCTCCCAGACCTCTGGCTCTTATAATCCTTCTGTCCTCTCTTCTGTGATGTCCCCCATGCCATGAGCAGGCTCGTACTCTCTGCACTTTGATCAGTCTCCATATCCAGCACTTTCTAATCAGTTATTATTTCTCAGCTGCTGCAACAAAACTGAAAAAAAAAAAAGTGAACCTAGGGATCCAGATGCTTTGCAAGACCTGTGGTTTGACCACATATTTTTGAGGAAGTAGAGCAGATGAGGTCCTCTCTGTTTGTTTTTAATTCTTCTACAGCTGCAGCCACTGATGGTCAAATGAGGAAACTGAATGCCAGAGATTTTAAGCACATGGCTCAAGACCCAGAGGAGCTGTAGATTCGTAAGCTTCAGTGCAGCGGGCTCTCCAACATCATGTTACATGTAACTTTTGACTTTGTGGGGAAAATATTACTTTTCTTGATTGNGTTTAATTGGCCCCAAATCCCAAATTCTTTATAAAAGCTAGTTTTTGTTTTAATTTTTCTGATTAAATTTTTTACAAAGAGAGGACTAAGTTTCATTGCTTACTGCAATTGTAGTTNAGAGATGAAATCTTACCAGCTCTACTGAGTGGTGAACTCAACTGTGCTAAGTGTCAAATTACTTGGCTGGATCTTGTATCTGATACTGGTGCTCCAAGTTGGTAGTTTCTGCCAAACATCAGTTGAGTTCTATTCTCATTAGAGCAAGAATAGAAGTAATGATAGTCTGCAGATTGTACCAATTTTGCCAAATATAAGTTGAGTTCTACTNTTGTTGGAGTAGGAATAGCAGGAATGATGTTCTGTAGAGTGTACTCNTTTTGCCTTGTTGAGGGAATGTGTGTGCCACAGGAAACAAGAAGTGGTGGTGGAGTTCACCAACTACATTGTGAATGTGCACACTGGCTGCTTTATGATTCAAAATGTTTATTGTGTACCTTCTTTTTAAGAAAATTGTATATGTGTCTGCACATGTGAGGGTGTGCTTGCCTATGCATGTCTGTATAGANATCAATTGTCAAGTGTCATTATGTCACTTATTTTTGGAGACAGAGTCTCTCATTGAATCTGGAGCTCACCACTTTGGCTATACTTCTGCCTAGGGAGCCTATTGGTGCTAAGATGACAGGTATGGGCCACTGCCTATGGCTTTTGCATGGGTACTAGGGATCTGACCTCAGGTCCTCATGCGTGCATAGCCAGTATTTTACTTGCTGGGCCATCTCTCCAGCCTTTGTGCATCTCCTTGCATGGCCNTCTTTTGCTTTTGCATGGAGCATATGACTTGAGACAGCAGATAACTACCCAAGCATTCCTAAGTCTTGGGGAGTTTGAGCTCTCCTTTTCTCCTGAGTGTGCCACACCAATAGGCTTTGTTTGTCTTACTGATGGGGAGGACTCTGGTGAAGCTGTCTTGTTATTTCACAAATATCTTAAAACTTTGGAATTTCCCCTCTGGAATTATTATATGTGAATGGATTCCTACATTTTACAATGGAAAAGCANGAAATCATACCCAGCTTGGCCGTTGCTATTATTCATTTAGCAGGTTTATTCTTTTAACAGTTAAACTTTGATCATGTTTTACTATTTGTTACATACCGTTTTTTATGTATTGCATGGTTTATGCATTTTACAGTTCACTGTTTGAAAGGGCATTCAGTCTGCGAAATCAGAAGTGACTTGCCATTATTTGGCTTTTGCCCTCATTAATGCTTTGTGTATTTTGTCTCAAAGACAATTATAGATTCTGGCGTCAGCCAAGTCAAATGACATAATTTACTTTCTTGCTGCTAATAGCAAACCCCAATGCTTCAACTGTACATGTTTGTGTTTGGGAATGTCCACAATATACACAGCAGGCATTTCTATAAACATCAGACACATGCATCAAATAGATAAACAGCCATAGTGAAAAGAAATAGANTATATTGGGACAGTGAGATGATTCAGCACATGTGTCTTATGACTGGATCCAGACTGTCCCATCTGTCAGCTGTGCATGGTCTTTCCCTGAAGTCACATTAGTTTCTGAGATATGGTCACCTCGAGGCACTGAGGTCCTTCCCTGCCACTGTTTCTGCTGTGTTTCTCCATTGCAGGCAGACAGTGGCGGCCCTCTGTGTACATAGGCGGGCACTGGGCATGGCTAAGCTTGGATATGGCCCTGCATGATGTTTAACTGCTAAAAGGATAAACTAAATGAATAATAGCAGTCTTCCTGGGCCTGCTGGATGTCCTGGGCTGATTTGGAATCCTGGTTGTCAGCCAACAGCAGGCCCAAGCAGCCTCGCTGAGAGCTGCAAGTGGCAGCAAATCTAAGATCCGGAGATGTCTTCTACTTCAGGTAATGTGGCTCTGCATTGAGTTCCCAGCACTGTCAGAGAAAATGAATCCTGAAACATGTTCCTTAAGATAAAATATGTGCTGCCAATCAAAGAAGACAAATCTTTTCAGAAAAATATCTTTTCATTGCTCCATGAAGAATTGTTCCAATTTCATAATAAAATCATTCTCATTTTTTTTTATTTCTCCGTCTCCTCTATAAATACTGTCTGGTGTGGTTTTCCACTGTATTATTCAAATGTCACTTGACTTACAAACAATTTTAATTTCATTCATTCAGTTTTTTTTCCATTAGTAATCCATTCTTGTGATTCTCTGACCAGATCACATGTTCCCATTCTTGAGTTACATTTCTAACATAATCTTCAGCTAAAACACATGTGTCTTTGCCACTCTTGCATTTTCCAACAATAATATGCCTATGCAGAATTCCTCAACTTACTTTGTTTTATTGAGAAAAATTTGGCAATTATTTCATATTACTATACGGTTTTTGGATTCATCTTTATGATCCTGTAGAGTACATCAGTGGATAAACCTGTCTCCAATTACTAGACTGTTAGTATAATGAATAACTCTGTATTCAGATGACTTATTACTTGTAGAAATCAAATTTAAAACCCCACCAACTCACATTGAGGCATACAGATTATCAGCATCAAGAATATCGACAAGACCAAACNACAGATTCTAAAACAGAGGAATCAATATGTATGAAAAGTGGTAAGGCACTTGGGAAAATATGACATAATTGGAATATGCACATTCTCTCATGTTCTTAAAAAATAATTCTCATTATTTTATAATTTATATGTTGCCTTGATCACAGTGTAATGATTCTTTCCATGTACTCTATCCTTAAATAGGACACCTAGGAGGGAATCGTTTTGTTTGCTTTAATTGTTCTTGTGGAATATGAACTGTTTGTACCATATTATGTGTTTCATTGCACTGAGAGCTTAATAGGCCTATGTTCAGTCCTATGTTTTTCTTTTATTTTGAGACTCTAATAAAATTTCATAATTTCTCCATTCCCTGTCCTTCCCAATAGCTACAAAACACTCCTTTACCTCTGGCTTGGGGGTCATTCTGNAAGAGGGGGTGGGAAGATTTGTAAGAACCGAGGATAAGGGAGTTTTCTGTGAAATTGTGTCTCCAAGTAATGTCAGAAGCTACACCCATGATGTATCACCAATGTGACAAATCAAACTTGAGGTGAACATGATGACACCAATGGACAAAGTGGGTAGGGGAAAACATGTGAGGCCTAAACCATACACCAAGAACTACAGGCATCTAAAGAATGCTGAGAGCAGAATAGTCTTCTCCAGGGAAAAGACCCCCTAGCTGGTTAGTCAATACCAACTGTCCAGCCCTGAAAACTTACTAGGCCATGTTAATCTTGAACTTTTCTTAAATTAGTTCATTAATAATTTTCTCCTTTTATTTTCATGTTTTGCTTCCTTGGACTTTTATTATTTGAATATTGATTTTTAAATTTATTTGTTTAATTCTATCTTCCCCCTCTCCCTTTTGTCTTTTATTCTTTGTCTTTTTAATTTACTTTGGGAAAAATGTCCTCTAACTCATCTTCCAACTGCTCTCAACATTTTCAGTTCTGCACTCATATGTTTGGTTTCCAAGCTTTGCTGTTTATTTTCTGAATTAAATGAGCCATACTACTTTCTGTTAACTATTGCTGTTGCTATATATTTATTGTAGATAACTAATGGGTTTCACTGTGATGACCTTGTCTTTGCTTCACTCTCCTTCATTTTCAGAGGATGTTAATGATAGAATTTGGCTACTTCAGAGCCTG
>LZPO01109038.1:3335-15133 GCA_001675575.1 Neotoma lepida
GCCTTTCCTGGAACTCACTTGGTAGCCCAGGCTGGCCTCGAACTCACAGAGATCCGCCTGCCTCTGCCTCCCAAGTGCTGGGATTAAAGGTGTGCGCCGCCACCTCCCGGCCCCCCTTTTTTCTAAATAAAAAGAAAAGGTTTTAACCTAAATATAGTAAGACTATATACAATAAGAACAATTATCAATAAGGATAATATTCACAATGTCTAGTTCATTTGTGTCTGGCAAATTAAAGAAAATACTCCGAAATCTATGCTATCTTAATGAATCCAAAGTATTATACCTAATTTACTTTCTATCATAACTAAGAAAAACTTCAACTATAACTATCTAGTCCTCAACTCCACCAAGAACCCCCAAAAGGATTCAGTATTATTGAACAACANAGACATTTTGCTGCCTGGATAGTCATCCAAGGTTCCTCTGAAATATTGGGGCACCATCTTCAGCCTACAGGTCCAGAAAATACAGCAGATTTTCCAGTGAAGCAGGAAATTTGAAGGACCATCCTGCCTTGAATTGGCAAAATTCAGCAGTCACTTTCCAGTGTGTCCTGCAGAATGTTTGGCAGACTCTTCTGTGAAGCAGGAAGTTTGAAGGACTGTTCTGCCTTGTTTTGGCAAAGTTCAACAGTCATTTTCCTGTGGGTCCTGCATGTTCAGTCTGCACAGCACATTGTCAGCAGTCAAATTAAAAGCAGTTTCTTGCCCTAATGGCTAATATTGCCACAATGAAACCAAACTTCTATGGAGTTTCTTCAGTGCCCATCATCCTTTTATGAAGAAAGTTGGTGCTGCTAGGAGCAGATGTGTCTTATTGTCATCAAAATCTCTGTGTTAACAAAACATTTTAAATGCCATATTCTATGGGTTTGAAGACCTGTTTGAATACCATTTATCTATCTAAATATATCTCTATATGATCTTGAAAACATACCTAACATATCTAAAAATTTTATTGTTATTAATGACTAACTACTAACTTGTGTTTCTTGATTATCCTAGTTTACAATAATAATAGATATCAAATACTAGAATTTTATCTTACATTTTTAAATGAACTACAAAGGATTAGAAACATATATGCAGTGTAAGAAAAATAACTTTAAATTTGTATCAATATATTATATCCTCCTAAATGATAATAAACATCCATAACCCACCAAATAACCAACAGCCTCCAACTTCCCTCTTGGGAATGTGGGTGCTGTGTTCTCCAAAATGCTTCCTGTTGTCTGTGGGTGAGGGCATATTTAGNGGCCTCTGAGAAAATTTTGAGATAATGACCAAGTCCTACAAAGACCAGCAGTAACCTTTGTTGACAGATATCACCTGTCAAGATTCAGGAGGTCTCCCCTGATCAAACTTGATCAACATGATTTTTGAAGGAGTCCACAGCCTCATGTCTCCTGTGAAAACTAAAGCATTAAACTTTTCTCCAAAGCATTTTTGATTTCCATTTGACAAATATATTCTTTACTTCATTTTAAAGTTAAAATAGCCTTAAAGTATCTATGTTGGCTCAATCCTGCAGTCCTTCTCACAATCCCATGTCTCTCGGCAGCTGTCTCTTGCCCATCAGCAATCAAAAAAATTCAAAATCAACACAGTAACAGACAGGATCCAGTCTCCCTGTGTTTTTTGCATCTCTATGTGGCTTATTATTTTTTTTAAATTTTACTTCTCTCTTTAAAAACTTTATTATTTTAAACTATTTCTTTCTATGACTATCCATGCTTATTTTTTTCTTTCTTTCATAAGCCTATGAACATTGTAAAACACACTGGAACTTATTTAGAGATTTTTTTTTTCTGCTTGGATCTCTTTTACTGTGTATCTTTTAGCATTTTTTGTCTGCATCAGCATAAAACTGCAAGCAGTAGGGCTAGGACCTCTGCGTAGCTTTGGTGGCTGGCTTGGCCCTATTCTCAGGTCAGGAAAGCTAAGCCAAAGAGCTCACTGCCAGGTCAGAGATTTGTGACAGAGAACTGAATTAAACCTTCCTACCTATGGGAGCTGGTANCTACATTGCCACAAGAGGTTTTTACTTAGCTTGCCATTTCTAATTTCTATTTAGTGCTACTGGCTGAACAGNAGCACCTCTTAAAGGAGCTGTGTCCATTCTTTTATCTTTCTCAAGCTCCATGGAAATTCAATAGCCACATGTTGGCATGCCAAAATGTTGGTTTGTTTTACTCTTTTTATTATTTTGCATTTTTTGTGGGGCACCATGCAGCTCCCAAATAAAACACACGGAGGCTTATTATTTCTTATGAATGCTTGGCCTTTCCTTGACTTGTTTCTAAACAACTATTCTTAACTTAAATTATCCCCATCTATCTTTGGGTTCTTGGCTTTTATCTTTCTCTATTTCTGTATACCTTTTCTTTCCTTCTTACTCTGTGTCTGGCTGTGTAGCTGGGTGGCTGAGTGGATGACCCATGAAGTCCTCCTCCTTCCTCTCTCATCCCTTGATCTTCTTTCCAAAATTTCTCCCCCCATTTATTTTCCCTCTCTGCCAGCCCCAGCTATCCTTTCCTGCCAAGCTATTGGCCATTCAGCTCCTTATTATACCATCAGGTCTTTTAGACAGGCAAAGTAATACAGCTTCACAGAGTTAAACAAATGCAACATAAAAGAATGCAACACAGCTTTGCATTATTAAAACAAATGCTTCACAGCACAAACAAATATAACACATCTTAAATTAATATTCCACAGCAGGAACATGTGGATTTCCCTGGAAAAGGGAAATAGAAGAGATGTCCTGGGTAAACTATGGACAGGCATGGGGGTAGAGGGAAGGGAACATGAGGGATAGGGTTGGGTGGGGTGAGGGCAGTAGGGAGGGGGAGAATAATGAAAGAGATGTCTTGATGGGTGGGCAGTTCAGNGTTATGGAGAAACCTGGTGCCAGGAAAACTCCCAGGAATCCCCATGGATGACACCAACTAAGATGCCTAGCAATAGTGGAAAGGGTGCCTGAACTGACCATCTACTGTAATCAGATTGGTAACTACCCTAATTGTCATGATAGAGCCTTCATCCAGTAACTGATGGAAGTAGAAGCAGAGATCCATAGTCAAGCACTGGGCTGAGCTCTGGGAGTCCTGTTGAAAAGAGGGAGGAGGGTTTGTATGAGCCAGGGNGAGGGGTGGAAGGTTGTCAAGGTCAGGACAGGAGAACCCNTAGAAACAGCTGATCTGAGCTTGTGAGAGCTCACATACTCTGNGCCAACAGCTAGGAAGCCGGCATGCAATCAACCTAGACCCTCTTAGGCCCTCTGTATGCATGTGACAGTTGTGTAGCTTGGTCTGTTTGTCAGCCTCCTAGCAGTGGGATCAGGACCTGTCCCTGGCAGTTGAGCTGCCTTTTAGAAACCTATTCCCCATGCTGGGTTACATCACCAAGCCTTGATCCAGGGGGAGGAGCTTGGTCCTGCCTCAGCATGATGTGCCATGCTTTGTTGACACCCATGGGAAGCCTGCCCCTTTCTGAATGGAGATGGAGGAGGAGTGGATGGAGTAGTAGAGGAGAGGCAGAGGAGGAGGCAGTAGGAGGAGAGGAGGGAGGCAAAACTGCAGTCAGGGTGAAAAATGTATTTTAAAAAATAATTAATTAAAAAAAAAGAAGAAAGAAAGAAAGCAGGCTAAGCAAGCTGTGTGAAGAAAGCCAATAAGTAGTACCCNTTCATAGCCCCTGCATCAGCTCATGCCTCCAGGTTCCAGTCCTGCTTGAGTTCCTGTTCTGACTTCCTCCAATGATGGACTANGATGTGGAATTGTAAGCCAAATCAGCTCTTTCCTCTCCAACTTATTTTTGGTCATGGTAGCAATAAAAACCCTAACTAAGACAATCTCTATTAATTTCTATACTTAAAATATTTTCTAAAAACATAAACGTGTATATATATGTGTGTGTGTGTATGTGTGTTTGTGTGTGTGTAACATTATGCTGACTGAACAGGTTATACTTAGAAATATATATGTNCATGCATTATATATATATATGCATACAATAACAATGACTAAAGAAGTCATGAACTAGAATGAAAGTATGGAGAGATATGTGGGACAGTTTCAAGGAAAGAGTGGGAAGTAAGAAATATTGTAATTATATTATAATCTCAACAATAAAATAAGTTTTAAGCAGAGAATCTTGATTTCTATATTTTGCTAAGTATAGATGTATTTATTGGAGTTCATGAATGTTTCATCTAATGGAATACCCAGCTAATGGCAAGGTATATATGAAAAATACTTGAATTTGATGATAAAGGAAAGTATGAGTGGAACATATATTGTCACCTGAGGCTCTTAGGAGAAATTAATTTTCCCCAATGGACTTCATTGGTGGAACCAGATTGTAATATCTATGATTAATGTTGGTAAGTAGGCTTGATCTGAAAGACATATAGGCAAACATCATATTTAACTTGTTCTAAAATCTATCTAATGCTGTGGGATGTCTTTCTGTATGCTGAGAATATGTGTTGTGCTGATTGGTTGATAAATAAAGCTGTATTGGCCTATGGCAGGGCAGGATGGAACCAGGCTGGGAAAATAGAAGCAGATAGACAGGAAGAGAAGGGCAGAGGCAAGAGAGATGCCAGCCTGCCACACAAGGAAAAACATGCCAGCAGACCGGTAAGCCACAGAACACGTGGAAAAACATAGATTTATAGAAATGGGTTAATTTAAGTTCTAAGAGCTAGCTAGCAAGAAACCTGCCATAGGCCATGCAATTGGTAATTAATATTAAGCCTTTGAGTGATTATTTTATAAGCGGCTGTGGGACAGCCGGGCCAGGCAGGGTGGAGAAACCTTCTGACTACAATCTAATATACTGTGGTGATACAGGATTCTATAAGAAAACAGACTGAGCAAACCAGGAGAAGCAAGGCAGTAAGTAGCACCCTTCCATGGCCTTCTGATTCCAGTTTCCTCCCCTGTTTGAGTTTCTGTCATGACTTCCTGAGCTGATGAACAGCAATATGGAAGTGTAAGATGAATAAACCCTTTCCTTCCCAACTTGTTTTTTTTTTTTTTTTTGGTCATGGTGTTTCATTATAGCAATAGAAACTCCAACTAAGATAAGTTGGTACCAGTGTAGTGGGCTATTGTTGTGACAGACCCAATCATGTTTTGGGGAGGATTGTGGAAGGACTTTGGAAGTTTGGACTACAAAAGCCATTGAGTGTTGGGAACTCAGTTGGATGCTCTTTAGGTGCCTAGAACATAAGAATGTTTAGAGCAGTGCAGAAGATTGAGGCTTGGCTTATGAAGTTTCAGAGGGAAATTTAAAGACTCAGGGCCATCTGCTATTATGAATTATGATTCTGTCATTCCGATTAGCTGGGGCTGGAATCAGCTGTTGTTAACAAGAGCCCCACACTACTAAAGTGGAACCTTTGCCTTAATGGGACAATTGACAATTGATGCTACTTAGCTGAAGCTAAGATATGAGTGGTTGGTGATTAGGAAGAGACCAGCATCACTGANGTAAAATCTTCTGGGAAGCGTTTCCTGAGAGCACAGAGAAGTTGTGTTCCAGAGGCGACCAAAGTTGTATCTCATGTTGGCAGCTTAACTTAGTTAATGTGTAAGAGTCACCCAGGTGGTGCTAGTTTTGAAGGCGTGAAGGGGTCATGGAGAGCAGCTGAGGCTTGGCACTATGAGAAGNCAGGAAAGAGCCANTGGTAAAGGTGAAACCTTCAGTGGCAATTGAAGATCTAGTATTAATGGGGTCATGCCAAGTTGAGGCTTGGTGCCATGAAGAGAGCCTATGGGAGGCTATTGGTGAAAATACATCTCAGTTGCAACAGAAAACCCCAGCATTTTGGAGATGCCAGTACCATGGGATGGCCACCAAATAGAGCAGCCATGGAATGGAGCCAGCCAGAGCATAGAAGACAAGCCATAAAAAAATCANCAGTGTATAAGCAGACTTTTTAAAGTAGTTTTGCAGGGTTAGAAAAGACTGATTTTCAAAAAAAATAATTTTAATATAAAAAATTGTACATTTTTGAATGTTACCNTTATCTCTCTGTTAAGCTAGCTATTGAGAAGTGAAATCTACTTCCCCTTCCAATGTAGGTATGCTGTTTCAATTTATCATTAGTAGAACAAGTGGTATTTTATGTAGGCAATGTCAGCTAACAGCTTTTGAAGCTACTGCATGGGCCACTGCATAAGCACAGACTAGTCAGAATCATATTGCTTAGAAAGGTCTAAGTATTCTTGNACTGCCATTCAAAGCAATCTCCACTTTGATTCCCTGCTGNTCAGAGTAGCTGAACTCAATCTTTCAGCCTTTCTGACTTGTTAGACAGAAATACTAATTCATCACCTGGTAGAATGTCACCAAAAGCAAATCAATAGCCATCAGGGGAAATGGGAACTATCTGACTGAAACTTGACCAAATTTCCTTTTTTATTTTCATTTTATTTTATTTATTATGTACTCCTTTTCACTTTTTAAATATTTCTAATTGANATAGAATTACATCACTTTCTCCCCTNATTTTCNTCCCTCCATCCTATCTCAACCNCCCTTCCTCAAACATCTAATGCTAGAGGCCAGCCCCAGTGCTTGATAGGTCCCAGAGAGGAGGTCAGAAGTCAATGAGGGGAAGATGAGCCAGGCACAATGGTCAGGAGATTCTTGCAGCCTGACTGACTAGCAGCTAGAGTNTTTATTTATACAGAATTCATAAGCAGGGGTAGAGTCATGCTGTTTCAAAACATAGATTATAATATTTTTGTTTTTGGACATATGTTTCACTTCCTATCGCATATCTTTTAGTCATCAGATAAATCATGACAGAATAGAGTTATCTTTATAATCATTTTCCCTCAAGTTTAATCATTTATAATCAGTTATCATTTATAACCATTTTTACTCATTAACCACATAACCCAGTTTTTAAGTGTAGAGGCATATGATAGCTTGTTCTCAGGCTAGTAGCATTTGTGTTTCAAGGATGCTAGACTAAAACAAAATCTCCAAGCCAGCCCAGGAAGATTTCCATGTGCCAAGCAGTGTATTATTAACTCTTAATGGGCCCTTGGGCCAAAACTGCTGCAGTTATTATTCAAATTCTGGCATAAGACAATGTTTATATTTTATATATTTATAGAATTTGTTTATATGTCTAATCTTGGTATTATTTGGTTCTTCAGTCATATTGACATCACAGTGGCTCTGCATGTGCTAACTTTTCTAAGTAAGGGAGATTCTGANGTCTTACTCTTTTATCATCTTCCTACANGATTCTTTGCCCATCAATATAAGTCTAAGTGTAGGGCAGAAGTAACTTCAGCTAATCTAACCTAACTTTGTTGCCGTATATGCCACATAATCATCTGAGCGTATAGTGGGAAGAAGCTTGCAATCTGATCTGTGNCCAATTCCTCTAGCCTACTGAATCTTGTTGGCCTTTTAAAGTTTGCTTTGTTTTGATTATCTTGTTCCTGAGTAAATACCAGGACAGATGTTTCAAGAATATCTCATAGCCTCATAAGGTGACCTCTGGCTTCTCTATGTGTGCCACAACCTCCAAGGAAGACCTTCAAATAGATAAGNATATGTCCATAAAAGCACAAGGGGTGGTATGTTCAGAACTTCTGGAGAAGCTTACAAGCAGTACATCTGGGAGAAGGCATAAATGATTCATAAGAAAATTTCCATCAATCCATTATTCCCAAATTGTACAAATATTAAAAATTTCTCAAGTGTACAATAGGTGGATCTTAAACCCAAAGGTGTTATGGTGGCCATCATGTGACTCAGTTTTGGTGGATCCTTTGTCAAGCGATGTTGCTGGCTTTATGGTTTTTGCCATTCCCATCAGATGTGGCTGAATCAATCTAACATGCCCTGCACTTTCAAGTTGATTACCTCTTTGCCTATGATTATTATTCTTATTGTCGTTGTATAATTCACATCTGCATGTATGTATGTATGCATGTATGTGTGTGTGTGTACACAAATGAATTTAAATGCAATCTGCTGAGTCCATTTTTTTGTTGGTGGTATGTATATGACTTTAAGGCTGACCACTCTCCCTTGGAAAACTAGTAATGGGTTTATCCCTAGGAGAAGCTAATTCTCCTTCTAGTTGTCATTAGTTGGCTGTATTTCTTTGTCTAAGAGCAGAAGCCCACAAAATTTCCCTCCTTCTACACTAACATGTCAATTGATATTGTCTGGTCTTGTCTTTGCAGCCATTTCTAAAAGAGATTTTTTTCACAGCAGACTTCCTGGTCTTCTTGCATTCACAAAATGTTCCCTGAGCCATAGACTGAGGAGATGTGGTATAGATATATCCACAATAAGCTTCCCACAATCTGTTGATTCCTGAATTATGTACAATTGTGGTTTTTCTGAGGTGGTCTTTATTTGCTGTAAAGACAGAATTCTTTGATGAGAGGTGGTGGCTACTGTCATCTGTGGGTTTAAGGATAGGATTTAGAATATAGTAAGGAGTTTTGCTGATCTAGCAAAATGGTACTAGTAGATTTTTCTACAAGGTCTATGACTTCACTAGTCCCCAGAAGTTGGCCAGCTTTCCAGTACCTGGCATGACTTCCCTTCTGTTGATTGGGCCTTATGTCCAATTAGACAGCTGCTGGTTGCCACTGAATGACCATATTTCTGGCCTACACAGTTGTGAAATAAACACTCATGGTCTTAAGATGCAAAGTTTAAGAAGGCATGAAAGAGGAAGAATATCTAAGAGAAAAATCTAGATATTCATTCCATTCTTAGTGTAAACAAGTATGATATCCACAAAGGAAAGAGAAAAAGAGTTGAGAATGTTTAACACTGAAAATATTTTGTAATTTAACATTATTAAACTTCACATGACTAAGTACCTTGGTTTTACAATATTTTTATTANTTAAAAGATTTTTTAAATTTAAATAAATTTTGATCATAATCATCCTCTCCCCCAANACATTCCAGATCCTCTCCCCATCCCTACTTTAAGTTCTTATAAAACAAATGAAAACCCAATACAGCAACAAAACTCCCAAGCCAATAAAACAACAACAACAACAAAAAAAAACCCACAAAGAAACAAGAAACCCCATTAAACTGTAACCAAATAAAAGCACTATAAAGAATTGTGAGATCCATTAAATGTTGGTCAACTTTTCCTGAATATTAGACCTGCCCTAGAGTGGTTGATATATATAGTCTTACTCCATTGGACTGATTTTCCCTCTCCAAGCAGGTAGAAATGACAGTTCAGTTGCTAACCTTTACCCTAGTGCTAGGTTTTCATTGATTGATTCATTCATTCATTTTTAATAAAATAAAATATGAAATAAAACAAAAAATATCACATTGAAGTTGGACAAACCAACAGAAGGGAAAAGGCTCAAAAGAAGGCACAAAACTCAGAGAACCACATTTCACACATTCAGGAATCCCTTAAAAACATTAAACTGGAAGTCATAATATAAGCACAGAGGACCTGATGCAGATAGATGCAGGCTTTGTGCATGCTGTCTTTCTCTGTGATTTCATATGTGCTTCACTCATGTTGGCTTAAAAGTCTTGTTTTCTTAGTGACTTCCTTCCACTCTGGCTCTTTCTGCCTCCTCTTTTAAGGGGTTCCCTGAGCTGTGTGGGGAGAGATTTGATAGACACATAGCATTTAAGGCTGAATGTTCCTTTGCCTCCCACTCTCTGAATAATGCCTTAATAATGAAGCTTCAGAAGGAAGCTTCTCTGATGATGAGTGAGCAAGGCACTANTCCTGTCTCTTATACACATCTAGATGTGTATAAGAGACAGGCAGAATGTCATTAGGAATGATTTTATTGCTACTTTTTTTTAGGACAGTAGTATTTGGTTTCACCCTAGATCTCTGGGCTAACTAGTCTGGTTCTTGATCATCCAAGCAGTTTCGGGTATGGATTTCATCTCATGGAGTGGGGCTTAAGTCAAATCAGATGTTGGTTGGTTACTTTCTCAAGCTTTGAGCCACCATTGCTCTAGCATATTTTGCAAGCAGTGCAGCTTTGTAGATCAAAGGGTTAGCACATTGGTCTTTAAATGTGCTTTAAAAAGCACATCAGAAACTAGTAAATTTGACTTTTAAGTTAGATTCCAAAGTCCTGAAGAAATATCTCATGATCCATTTCTAATCTTTGTTTAGCTACAGCTACATCTGCATCTATGCCTTTATCTTACCAAGCTTGGACCAAGTAGGGACAATGTGGAGTGAGTCATCACGCAAACATAGCTTGGGGAGAAGAATAGGATTTATCAAAGCATTGAGATGAAGGGAAACTGACTGGGCAGAAGGTGTGAAGGTGCTGATGCATGGCAGACAGAACATTGCCAAGGTACAGGGAGTCATTCTATGTGCCTAGAGCACAGGTGTGAGGGGAGGCTGCCAAATGACGAGGCTGAAGAACTAATCACCAGGCAGATTATGAAGGCTCTGGCATGCTGCACTGAGAGGTTTGGAGTTGATTCTTAAGGTATCAGGAAGGCATTTATGAAGCATATTTTAGGACATTGTACGAGACAGAAATGAAGGCAAAAAAAGGTAAAAAAAAAATGGGGAGGGGAATCACTGATCAAGTGTCCCCTTCTTTTTTAGGTAATAATCCTAGTAATTAGCTTTTGAAAGATAAGGCAGTTTTCATTGCGCTCTTTGCTTTGTACTTTAACTTAGAGAGGCTTCCACAGAATGGTGCAGTTAAGAGTGAAAGGGTACTTTGTAATTCATAGTTGCATTAACATATCAGAACACAAGCACACAATGGTCCTGTGGGGGAAGCATGGAAATAGAAATCTTCAATAGCCTGCCACTGGAACACTCCTCAGGAATGAGCATCGCTCTTAGCAGGTGGGCTTTGAAAGATCAATGGTGTGTAACTTTACCAGGCATGGGCTCAGAACCAGGATAGCTTGCTATTTGGAACGTATGCATTACCAGCTAATTACACAAATCTGTGTCAGCCCAACAATTATGAAAAGAGACATTTCTCTTCTGTGGTAATATAATTGAGTGGCTCTATAGTTTCAGGAGTATACTGAAGATATATGTACCTTCCAATGCTAACTTTTGTTGAATATGTAGTGTGGAAGAAGTAAAGTAGATCAAGATATAGTTCAATTTTGATTAGCTTGGGAACAAAAACAAGAATTTTATCCTGAATGTTTGATATGTGACAGTGTCTTCTATTTACCACAGGAAAGATGCACCCCTGACACCTCAACAATACAGCTGCCTAAACCAGGACTGAACATAGGACACCAGATAACATGCTAAACTGGCTGCCAGAGATCTCATAAGATCCACTTCCAGATGAAGAGCTATTCACAATTAATAGCTGCTGAGAGAGGGAGCACCAGTCTTTTCTAGTAATGAAGTTCTGATGAGGTTACTTACTACCAAGTGGTCAGCCCCAAACATATATGCTTATGAGCAGCACTACATTCACTGAGCAGACAGTATATATGTGTGTTTGTGACAATAATAATTAAATAAAACACAAATTCGAGCAGTCAAGGGGCATAGGAGGAGTTGGGGTGGGGAATAAAAGGGGGTAGAAAGGATATAAATACTATACTCATTTATGAAATTCTCAAGAAAAGAATTTATAGTAGTAGGAAACTTTAACTTCAGCTCTTCTATGTATTGACAGTACAATCTTGGATGTAGGTAATGTTTTGTTACCATGATACATTCTTTCTTGATTTCCTCATGTCTGTCTCCCTTCCCTTCCCTTCCCTTCCCTTCCCTTCCCTTCCCTTCCCTTCCCTTCCCTTCCCT
>LZPO01109038.1:15347-25608 GCA_001675575.1 Neotoma lepida
CCTTTTTTCCTTCCTTTTGCTCTTTCTGTGTAGACAAACCATAGTACATTCATGCAAGTCAGAGGACAGCTTGTGGGAACAAGGTACTTCTAACCTTTCACCATTTGGGATCCAACTCATCATCAGGTTTGGTGACAAACTGCTTGACCAGCTGAACCATCTTACTGGCACACATTACCTTTACTTCTTGGCAGAGAATTGGGTCAATACTGGCCTTTTGTGCTCTTGGGAAGAAGCCTGAGGTGTGTATGAATATGTGCGCATACATGTACATGTTTGTGTGTGTAAAGATCCTGATGAAAACATACAAGTAATAAGAGCTATTGCTTTATAACTTGATTAAATACACATTGAATAGCAGACAGTATTTGTGTGTTAAGAGACAGTGTAACAGTGAGATCCATGAATCCTGTGGAAACAAGAGACAGCTGTACTTAAAACACAGACATCACATACATCCCCTAGTTATTTTTATTTAATTTTAATTCACATTGTTAAGGTTAGAGTAAGAGTATTATATGGAAAAAAATCAAGGATGGTGCTAAAGAGAAAACGTAATTTAAAGTATTGAAGAATTGCTACAAATGAAAGGTGGACTGTGTACTGTAATTGTTATTCCCATACAAGTTACTGTTGTCAGTGCAAAATAGAATGGGATATATTTGATCTTACCGTAAGTAACTACCTTCCCAAAGCAAAATGTGCATCCATGTGAGGTGAATTACAACACCCTGAGGTACAACTTAGTAAATTGCTTCTTCTTGGGCATTGAGTGGAACCCCTGAAGAAAAATAAAATTCCCACACTACTGTGTTTTCAGACAAATTGTTTTCTGTAGGAATAGTGTAGCAAAACAAACGTGTGTGTCCTATGTACTACTTCCTTTTTTTTCATTATTAAATGACCCACAGTGTTATTCTGGCTTAAGTCATGAATCCTCAATCAACTCACGTTAGCTCCAAAACAGAAAAACAGATGATAGATAGATTGATCGATCAATCAAGATAGATAGATAGATAGATATATAGATAGATAGATAGATAGATAGTAGGTAGGTAGGTAGATAGAAAGGTAGATAGATGATAGATAAATAGACATTGCTCTAGTGCTAATATGTGTTAATATGGTCACGGAGAGAAGAAAGCAGATACTGCCAGTCAGATCAGTCACCAATCACAACTGATTTTACAACAACCCTAGAGCATATTTCTCCCAAAAATAGTTATGTGAACCTGAAATGCATTGAGATGTTTATTCCTCAAACTAAATGTATGCATCAAGCATTGCTCATTTTTCAATCTAATCTATTTTGCTTGAAACAGCTTCTCACAGTTCATGAAGAGGGTGGGATTTTTGTAAAGTTACAGGATGAAAGATCTGGACCGTGCAAATGGAACGAGGGAGGCTTTTCAGGCAGCATGATTCTTTTAAATGCACAACTATGGTGGAATGTAGAAATTCTTTTATAATCATATTTTAATGATGAAAATAGAGCATGCAAAGTGCTGTAACTGGCAAACATTGGAAATATGACAGACTTGTGAGACAACATGAAATAAACTCAAAGTAAATTTATGCATAATTTTCTTGTATTGTGACTTAGGATTGTCTTTAAACATGATTGCTTTGTCTCCACTTTAATAATAAGCTTTCATACAGTGGATGCATTTTACAAACCCCAGATAATGGTACATTATTCCTATTCTTACTATAGATTCAGCATTGGAATATTTTATCACAGTAACAGCCCTCTGGGATCCACACAGATGGATTTCTTTAGAGTTCCTTTATTACACTCAAAAAGAAAGCATAAAATCCTCCTTTTTCTCTCAAAGATTTGTAAATTTTATCCACATTCATGACAGACTCTATATAAGAAGAATTAACAGAAATCAAGCTCTCTCTCTATTTTTGTGTGAGTTATATTAGCCTAACATTTCCTTCTACGCACCAATCAGACGTAATTTTGTAGTTTATATTTTAAATGTGCCAGTGTGGTAGCTTGTTACAGATGGCTCCCTTGTATCGTTTTTGGCAACTAAATCACACAATAATAAAAACATTTGCAAACATCATTTCCCCAAAATGATCTTTTCATTCTCCTTCCCACAACAACCACCTTCTAAATTTATTTTCAAAACTGCTCTGAGCCTGAAAGGATAAATGCAAAAGATGTTTTATGAAAAATATTATTGACAGCTATTTGTCATCACAGATAACATTGGTAACAATATTCTGAATAATTCAGAAAAAATTTTAGTACATCAAAGAAGCATGAATAATTTATCATCATGTTGAATAAAATTGAATTAGATTGGCTATTTTGACATGTTTAGAGCTAAAACACAATTGCTAACAATGTCATAGTATCCCCAGGTAAACTGAAATTGTTGTCATCCAATGTTTCTGTTTTTACAACCTTATGGTAAAGTTATAAGTCCAAAGAAAGAAATTATCATCAGCCCTGTGCTGTTACTGAAGTGATATGCTTTATTTAAATTTTAAGAATTTTCTATTTATTCATTTTCCTCTATTCCAATTCAGTGGAAAGCTCCATACTGTATTTATTTACATTTTTCCTTAACATTCCTTTCAGTATTTAATTATCTCTTTAACACCTCTACACATTTTCTTTGTTCACTTATGCTGTGAAACATTTTTTTTGTACACTATGAATATTTATTACTCTCATTGGCTAAAAAAAAGTAAATTGGCTGATAGCTGAGCAGGAAGAGATTGAGCTCAAGAACAAGACTAGGAGAATTCTGGGAAGAAGAAAGGTGAAGCCAGAGAGTCACCGGCAAAGGCAGAGAAGTGTGATGAGAAGGCTGTACTGAGAAAAGGTACCAAGCCACATGGCTTAACATAGATAAGAATTATGCTTTANTTTAAGTGTAAGAGTTAGCTAGTAACAAGCTTTGCTATCAGCCAATCATTTATAATTAATATAAGCCTCTGTGTGGTAATGTGGAAGTAGCTCTCAAGACAGGAAAACTCTGCCTACATATTTATTATTTATTTATTTATTTATTTACTTATTTATTTATTTATTTATTTATTTATTTATTTATTTATTACATTCTGGCTGCAGCTTCCCCTCTCTCTTCTTTTCTAACTGCCTCTCCACAACCTCCATCTCTACATTTACTCCTCCTCTGTTTCTTTTCAGATACAGGCAGGCCTCTCATGGATATCACCCATTGATGGTCTATCAAGTTGTAATCAGAATAAGAACCTCCTCTCCTTTGAAGGATGGACAAGGCAATCAGGTAGGAAGAATGGGTTCCAAAAGAAGCCAAAAAAGTCAGAGACAGCCCTGGCTCTCACTGTTTTGAGTCTCACAAGAAGAGCAAGATATGAAACTGTAACAAATGTACAGACAGCCAAGGTTCGTTCCATGCTGGCCCCTTGGTTGTTGGTTCGGTCTCTGTGAGCCCCTATAAGCCCAGCTTAGTTGATTCTATGCATTTTCTTGTGGTGTCTTTGAACTCATTGGCTCCTACAATCCTTCTTCCCTCTCTTCAGCAGGATTCCTGGAGCTCTGTTTAATGTTTGGCTAGCTCAACTATCATCAGAGAGGCTTCACCCAGCAACTGATAGAAACAGATGCAGAAACACCTCTACATTTTTAAGGATCATTTATAGTTTAATTTCCAGGATACTACTTAATGGGAATCATTTGAATTTTCTCTGTTTCATTGAAGTCTTCTCTTTGGGCAAAATTATTACAAAAGGGCTGTGATAACATATAATATAAATATATCATCTTACAATTTATGTTAATTTAATCAGTTTGTAAAAGTGTCTTCTAATTAAGTCACTGATTTCAATTTTGTAATTAATATCCATCTTAAGGTCCATATTTGACTGTTTTTCAGCATTTAGAAATCAAGCCTAAGGTCTTTCACATGCTAGATGAGGGTTCTAGCACTGAGCTCAGGCATGCATTCTAATGGTATACAATTGTCATCTTTCCCATCAGAGAAGTAAAAGCTGTCTTTTTTCTTTATCACGTAGTTTATTCAATTGTTTATATCAATACCAATTCCAATATTTGCTTTATAGTAAGTTTATCTTACAATGCATTGATATTTTACTTGATTGCCTAAATCTTTTATGCATTGCCCTCCTAGAACACTTTCTGCTTTGTATTCATGAACTTCCAACATACCTCAGATATTTTTAACCTTCTAGACACAGTAACATTCCACACTTCTCAGTCTGTTTTCATCCACAATATAGGAATCTTCAGTTTTCAATGGAGTCCTAGTTCTTGTCCATGGAGACTAGTATTCAGAAATCAGGATCAGAGCTGTATATGAGCTCTTGGTTGCTAAGATATCCCTGTTAATGAACTAGAAACATGATATATACAGAAGCTGAGACATGTACTTGTTTCTTTATGATGACATCATCATCATCATCATTATCTGCCTTTAAGAAAAATATGAATTTACAGGGACTGTGGCAGCATATACAGTCCCTGCACAGATTTAAGCCAGATATAGTCCCTCTCTCTCTCTGTGTGTGTGTATGTGTGTGTGTGTGTGTGTGTGTGATTCTGTTTCTGTATGTGTTAATTGTGCTCCTTTTTAGCGTCTTTTTTTCTTTGTTTTTGTCTTGTTTTATTAGCTTTTTTTTTCTTTTAGTTGTCTATTTTCAATTGAGAGAAAGAAAGGGTGTGGATTTGAGTGAGTGGGAAGTCAAGGGGTATCTGGACGGAGTTGGAGGAGGGAAAATCACGATCAGAATATATTGTATGAAAAACATAAATTTTCAGTTAATATTAAATTATAAATAGAAAAGAACAATGATTACTCAGTAATACTGACTTTAATCCAACACAATACATTGAATTTCATCCTTCTTTCTGTTTTTTTTTTTTTTAAAAAAATGTTTCCCATCATGGAGAAGGAGCTGAGAGTTTTATATCCAGATGTGCATTAAGCAGGAAGAGAATGTCATACAGTGTGTGTCTTGAGCATATGAGATCTCAAAGCCCCCAGCGAATGACATACTTCCTCCATCAAGGCCACACCTACTCCAACAAGGCCATACCTCCTAATATTGCCTGTTGCGGAATATTATTTTAACTGTGCAGAGATGTATTACATCTGTTTCCTTTGCCTTTGTTAGCAATGTAAAGATGTGTGTAAGACGAACTTCTAACCAGTCTTATTAATAAACACACAGAACAAGAATTAAGGGTGAAAATCTGACAGAGATCAGAGGAATTAGGAGCAAGCCACCACTAGCCTCACTTCATCAATGCTGCCTCTACTTCCAAGGAGCGAAGATAAGAGAAGAGAGTGACTTCTGGTCTAACCTGGCTTTTTATGCCTGTCCATCTGCTAACTCATTTCCTATCCTCACCAAGCTACATCNCTTCCTGTCTTGTCTGCATGGACCTTCAGAACTCTAAGGTTGATGNTGGGATTAAAGGNGTGTGCCACCACCTCCTACTGCTAGTTCCCCATGTGACCTTGGAGTCACAGAGAACCAAATGGATTAAGGGCATGTGCTAACTTGCAAGACTATTGTTTTACTACTAGTGGCTGGCAGCCCCGTTTTTCCTCTGATCTTCAGATAAATTTTGTTGGGGAACACAGATAAAATATCACCACAGATGTGTTACATTGTTTGTGCTGCATTTATTTAATTATGTAAAGATGTGTTGTATTAGTTTCATCTTGCCTGCTTCAGGCACCTGATTGGTCTAATAAAAGCTGAATGGCCAATAGCTAGGCAGGAGAGGGATATGCAGGTCTAGCAAGCAGAGAGAATGAACAGGAGGAGTAATTTGGGCAAAAGGAAGAATGAGAAAAAAGAAGGAAAGGAGAAGAGAACAGGAAGAAAAAGAGGGAGGAGCCTGGGGCCAGCCAGGCAGCCACCAGCCAGTAGACACAGAAAGGGGGCATACAGAAAGAAAGGTAAAAAGCTCTGAGGCAAAACATAGATGAAGAGAAATGAGTTAATTTAAGTTAAAGAAAAAGAGCTAGCCGGAAATGAGCATAAGATAAGGCTAAGCATTCATAACTAATAAGTCTTCATGTCATCATTTGGGAGCTGATTGATGATCCAAAAGAAAAAGCCTGGTACAAGTGTCACTCCCTATGGACCTATGGGAGCCATTTTTATTCAAACCAATACAATGACTGCACCATAACAGGTTTCTTTAGTTTTTGTGGTGGTTATATAACAATGGACCCCGTAGGTTCATATATTTCAATGCTTAGTCATCATTAGACACTGCTTGTAAGTATTACAAGGTGTGTCACTGGGGATGGGTTTTCAAGTTTCAAAAGCTAATATCAGGTTCTCTCTCTCTCTCTCTCTCTCTCTCTCTCTCTCTCCCTCTCTCTGCCTATGGATCAGGATGTAGCACTCTCAGCTAGTTCACCAGCACCCTGTCTACCTCTCTGCTGCCGTGCTTCCCCACCACCACCCATGGTGATAATGGATTAACTTCTGAAACTATAAGCAATCCAACAATTAAATACTTTCCTTTATAAGAGTTGCCTTGGTCATGGTGTCTTTTTGCTGCAATAAATGGTGACTAAGTCTTTATTTGTACTTTTCTCGTGTATATTTATGTTTTTTATTCTAGACTACAGCTAAGCTAACACTGTGTAAGTTTAGGGATCTAGGTTTGTGGACACGTGGTAAAGAAAACAGGGGAATAGATGAGATTTGGAAAGCAACACAGGGGATAAGAACAGATGAAAAATGAGCCTGGAAGAAATATTTTGACTCTTTTTTTTTTAATGATTCAAACCTGGCATGTTTCCTAGTTTCTACCTTTCCACCGCAAATTTATCAGCAGAGCAATGGGCTGTGTCAACAATAAGCCTCATCAAGTGGACAGCACAATACAAACTATAACCCTGCTTCATGGCTTTTCTTGATTCATTTCTCTTCCATTTCTTGTCACCCTCATTATTTTGGACTTGCACCTTTCAAACGCATCAAACGCATTTTAGCATATTAATTATTAGCTTATGTTTTTAAAGAAGAGGGGGAAAGAAATAACCAACTCCATTTCATGATAGTGATGCAATGTTTTATGTAGCTATCCATACGTACATGTATATATCAGAATATGTAGTATGAAAAAAAAAACTATTTTCAAATTTTAAAAAAGGCAAAAATCACCAATCAAAATAAAACAAAAAAGTGGGCGCATGTACGTGTTTGCATGCATACACATACACATATACATATACATACACACACACACATACACACACCATTGAGACAATTTTATGTTGAATAACTGCTCCTAAGTATGGGACTTGTCCTAGAGTTGGTTGATACACACAGTAGCACTTCATTGGATAAAACTGATTTTTCTTTCCAAGAAGATATCAATTGTCAATAGCTTCTTGGTTAGGGGTGGGTTTTTGTGTCTTGTTTCTTTTCTCAGCCCTGAGGTATTGTGGGCCATGAAAAGAGGACATAGTTTTGGGGGATGTGTCTGAGAGGAATTGGATAAGTGGGTCATTGATAAAATCAAAGCTCCTTTTATACAAATGGAATATAGTAAATAAAATAAAATAAAATAAAACAGTTCAATCTAATCTAAAACATTCCTTAACAGAATTTCCAACTATGCTTCACCAAAAAACACCAGAAAGGAAAGAGTGCAAATTTAGTGGCATATATTTTATTCATTCATAGAAGTGCAACAAACACTTGTTTAAAATACTAATCTGAATCCTGTCAGTATTTCTAACTAGCAGAGAGGATAACTGCCTTTTGTTACAAGTGCAGAAGTTTTATACNATTATTTTTCTTTAAGGATAGTTTAAACTGAAGAGCCAGATGGTAGCAAGTAGGCCATGCACCTCACATCTAGCTTAATACTTCTCGAACACTGATCCTTTCATTATCAGTGGACAAAGAGATGGAAAGAAGGAGAAAAGGAGGGAAAAGGAAGGGTGTGAATGACAGAGATTTACATATTCATTAGGAACTTTTCTTGGTAAGTTAGGCATTTTTTCACCAAATTGTGATTCCTTGGGGTGACTTCTGTATAATCAGGAATGATACAGGATTTCTACGATGAGGTATATTTCCTGTGACTTTGATAAAAGAAACATTCATTATTCATATTTATCAATTAGTCTCTGTCCTTTTGGAAACAAAGTTCTTGGTATCAAGGTAGATTATATTCCTACATATGTATTCAAAGTTAAATAATTCATTGCATTGTAATTATATTTTATATTATGTATTCACTCCGTGCATTTAATTCTCTTTCCATTGCAATATTTTTAAGCATTTTAACACAAATTATTTGGGGCCTTACCAAGATGAACATCATATAATATTAATAATGTCATTAAAAATCCAATAAATCATTAAAATAACTGCAGTAGAGATGAAATGAGGAAAAATACATCTTTTTAAAAATCCTAATTATGGAGTATAAAACACCCATAAAATTATAGGTTATTATGCAAAAGGTTGATGATAGTGCTAGAGGGTCAACTTCCTAATTATATTTTTGTAATATTAATATTAAAATCAATTTACATACCTGGAGAACTTATCAACCACTAGTAGAGAAAAGTGACCTTAAGCAGTATAGTTTCTAAGTAATGTCAAACTGAGACAGTAATTTGCTAAGAATAATTAACAAAAAATCAAGAACTGAAGGTACTTTGCAGAATAATTGAAAATATTAAGCTTACCACTGTGATTCCCAAATAGTACATGGATTAAATATTCAGTGTGCTTAACTTACTGCTTTTAAAACTTTATTTCAAAATTCTAAATGATTCTTGAACTTTCTAGTGTTTTTGTAATTATCAAGTTATAGTCCAACTCTTCAAAATAATTCAGGCATTAATGAAACATGTCATCTCACCCCTGTTGTTTACAAGAGGAAAATGCTTTGTAAGTACCTGTATGTATATGTTTTTATTTCCATTCTTAGAGAAACATACCCCTACAGTTTCCAATTCTTTATTTTGAGGTTCTAAGTGACTTTGCTCATGAGACATGCAAATGTAAAGCTATTTTCAGGTAAAATATTCTTTTATTGATCTTCTAAATAAAACTATAAATTTAATTATAATAAAATTTGTATTCAGTGTTTTTATGATGCTATAAATATTATTTAATGTAGATTGTAAGATTTTATATGGTTATACTTTCCTTTTAGTATATTCTTCTGGAGTTAGTAGTGATTTTTTTTCTTCTCTATGTTTTATTTTTTGTGTTATTCTTGTTGAATCTTTCTATACTCTGAAATGCCTGTGAATAAATGAATACGCCCCCTGAGTTTCCATTAATACATGGTGTCACCTTGAACCTTCTTATGTCCTTCACTATTTTAAAGGTTTTTTTCTCAAGATTTGCTGTCTTTCTGTCTTCAAACCATTTTTATCAATTAAGACGAATTCTGTGAGCTTCAGGTCTCATGACTTGTCCTTATAATTAGTTTTTCTTATTTTGAAGAACATAGTCTCATGGAATATTATGAAGTTGTACCGAAGGTAATGTATGGAGATATGCATGATGATACACACATTGTATCACCATATGAGGTCAATAATCTGATCATTAAGTTAAGTCTTGTGTTACAGTTGCTTTCATGTGGCATGATTTTTGTGTAAGTCAGTTTCCGTTAGAAAACTACACAGAAACAACACCAGGAGAAGATACTATATGTATGCATACACACATACACACACACACACACACATATATTAATGAATCAGGATATTACAGAAGATGTGAAGTTCCATCATCTTCCATGTGCAAAATGGAGACTCAGGCAGGTGCTGGGTGTGGTCAGAAGGCTCCAGATCCAGCAATCTGATGTGACATACATTTTGAGTGTAAATACCAAGAATTGCCAGTGCTCAGAACAAGAGAAGATCCATTTTTTTCCTCGGTCAGATACAAAGCCCATGAATGACTTTGTCCTCCACTGTTCTGTTTAGGGCAAAGACAAGACTGAGTGTGTGGGGTCCTGCCTCACTGGGAACTTAGGTCTCCCAAGAAGGGACAACCTATAATCAAGGAAAGGTAAGTGCATGCTGCCTGCTCATTCCCCAGCCTCCCTTTCTGGAGACAGTCAGACATGGCAGGTAGTCAAGTCAAGCAAGAACTCATTTATGAGGGAACAGCAAGCCCCTTTTAAAGCCTAAAACCACAAGGCTCGGGGAGGGAGGGTGTAGATGCCCTATCAGGCCAATCAGCTTAAAAGTCACCCAATCATGCACCTGGTAAACAACTTGGGTTCCTCCCTTTT
>LZPO01109039.1:0-15466 GCA_001675575.1 Neotoma lepida
ACACACACACACACACACACACACACACACACACGGGGGCTTTTTTTCATGATCAGGTAGTTATTTTATTGATTCTTGGTGGCAGCAAAGGGTCTGCTTCTTTGCAATTCATCCTATATTACCAAACAAGATGCTTTTAGGTCTGCCCCTGACCTGAAGAAAACAACATTGTTTTCTGAACAGGTAGGCACTCTTTAAAGTGAGTTACTCTACAATTAGAATGGCATTACATTCCTTACCTTTGTTTGTTTAATTGATGGCCTAGAATAACAGAATATTCAGAGGTGAGTATAAGAAAGGTGGCAAGCTAAATCCAAAGTAGTGCTTTCTGGAATGATGCTCACCCCTTCTCAGACCTTTCAAAGTCTCAGGTCACTTTCCCCTTTGGTCATATCACTGTTGCATCTGTGCACCTTGATCATACTGCCCAGAGATAAACAGATAACTACCTATGCCTGCTCTTGGTACAATAAAATGATGTAATATTTTCAGTAAAAGACATAAACGACAAGTGAGTTTGCCCTTGGCAGGTGTGACCCTATAATAACTAACATTGGTCAGTCTTTTGTAGAATCAGCCAGTGGAGACTGACCCTCCCCTCAAGTTTAAAGCCAGCCATTCAATTGGGTCTTAAGCCCAGGTAAGAGGAAAAAAAGCTTCCCCCAATACATTAAAAAACAATATAAATCAGCCGAGCTTGTCAATGCGAACCTACAGGCAGAGGAGAATTATAATTTTGTTTCCCCAGGAGACAGTGACTAAGGCAAGCACACTGATCATCCCGAAAAGAGGTAAAGAGAGAGTGAAATGGCTCAACGTACACACACCCCGCTCCATACCGGGGACGAGTCTCCGAGCTGCGGTGTGTGCTCTCGGAGGGCCAGGCTGAAGCTGACTGCCCCCACAGCCACGCTGGACACCCCCAGCCCTATCTCCAGCACAGAGAGCACCAAGAGGCTCCCAATGATCTGGCTGCTGGTGCACATCCTCCTTGGGTCATCATTCCTCCCAGCTCAGAGAAGGAAGCCAATCATCCACCTTCTTTCTTCCAAAGTCCTCCTTAGCCCCTTCCACCCCCTACCACAGTCCAAATCCTCAAACTTTTCTCTCTTCACCAGCAAAACATTATCCACAAGATCTGGGTTTCCAGAACCAGAGAATCATTTCCGTGGCCAGGCCAGAGGAGAAAGGGCTGCTCCAGCCCCTGGCACGTTCACAAAGGAGCCGCCGGCGATGGGTGGGAGTCCAGAAGCCAGCACTGGGGAGCCGGGCACTGGAGAGCAGACTCTGGATGTGAGCCCTAGCAGCTTGCAAGGCGCTGTCCAGAGTTCTGCCGAGTCTGGGTTCTGCGCTCCCAGGAGCCTNCTGCACCTCTCAGGCTCCCTCCTCTTTCCCAGTGGAGGAACAGAGCTTGGCTTCCTAGAGATAAAGGGGGACTGCTCACAACCCCTCTCCGCCAGTCCTCTTGCCTCTTCTCCTTTGTTTTCCTGGCATCGCAAAGTGCTTCTGTGAATCCCTAGGTCTCCAGGCAGAGCAGGTGGATGGTACTCAGCACCTCATTTCTCACACTTGGTGTATCGCCAGAAAACGCGACCTTGTCTGATGGCCTCTTTCCATCTGGGTTTTTTTCTCCGTCGTCGTCCTCTTCCTCCCCCTCTCTCTTGATCTGATTCTTTCTCATCGCTATGACCTCATTGGGGCTTAGGAGGCTGACGGAGGAGGAAAAATCCTGATGTATTTGTGGGTCTTGGACCAATACTCTTGGCTGACCCTTTATTGGCCCGCCCCTGGATCTAACCCCAGGATCCCAAACTCTCTACCTCGGCGTCTCCCCTACTCCGTCCCTCCTGGGCTTCTCCCCATCCAGGAGGGGTGGCTATGCCTGATGTCTACGTCAATGTGTACTCATTCTATGNAAAACTTTCCTCCACACGTACTTTTCTCTGCTTGGGAAACAGAGAGCAAAGGAAGGCCGAGTGCACCAGAGTGGAGAGAAACCAGACCCCTGATTATACAAAAATTCCAGGGGACCTTTATTGAAAAACTCCTCTGTNTCAGTGAGCCCAGGCTGGAGCCTGCTCATTAAGAGAGAGGGTCCACTCTCTGCCATCACTTCCTGGCACCTTTTTATCCTTGGGGGAAGAAGCAGTCAGCTAGAGCCACACTTCCCTTGCTAGCCATGTGCCCACACATCCAGAGATACATAGTCAGACNCAGCAAAACAGAGAACCTATGTTCTTATCTCGAAAAGAAAAAAACTGAGATAAAAAGATAAGAACTAAAAAGATAAGACTGAAAAATCGAGATACATATGCTTAAGCACTACACCAAAACAAGCATTACTTATAAATGGAGAAAATGTTTGATCTAGTATATAACTGGTTTTGAACATCTTCACTTTCTCTGAATCATTATGGCAGGGGCTCAAGCATGGCTTCTGTGATTTTGTTGTTTTCTCTGATGCCTTTTGGGAGTCTAGACGTAGGAAAATTGTTATGCATGGATCAGTTTTTGCCCCTGATTTTGCCCCAGGAAACATCTCAAGGTGTTGTATCAAAGATATTCAGAATGGGGAGGGTTCTGAGGTATGGATCCATCAATCATCTTTCTCAAGAACTGGTTCTTAAGTTAGAGATGAGTTAAAGGAAAATGTAGACAAAGGGGGTCCATTACAATCCACAATTTGAGGGCATCTTGGCCTCTGCCCAAACATACCTCATAGTTTTTTTTTCAAGCTCTAATGTTGAGGAAACAGAAGCCCTAATTCTGCAGCAGAAGTGTCAGTTTCATCTTTAAACATTTCATTCAGGCTTCATAGCTTAACTTTTACACTCTCATTTACGATATGTTTATTCTACGAGTTTTTAAACTTGAGTCATGTGCCTCAAAATTACCAAAAAGTCAAAGAAGAATTACAAGTTATTAAACATTAAGAAATCTTTAGCTATTGTAATATTTAGAGCACAACTTACATATTTATATTGACTGATAATTAGTGAAGTCGTGTTCCTTTCCACTTCTGAAAACATTTCCCCTCAGATGGCCAGTTGCCAGAATTTCTCAAGTGGTTTATGGATTTTATACAAATAATATTTGTATTATTTAAATATTGTATAAATCAAACATAAGCAGAAATAATGTGACATCTATGCTGCTCACCTCTGTTTTGAATTTAGCCACTGCTTTTTGTCTTTCCATTTTTTTCTTCTTTTGGAAGAAGAAAACAAGTTGTAATTATCAAAATTCATTAGTGAAGTTTTATAGGAAAAGATAACATTGGGAAAGAATTGTAGTGAACACTCACAAGATGTTAACCATACAGGAGTTTCAGAGGTACAAAGAAATAAACACATCATGTATTAAGTTTGATTGTTCATTTCTGACAAAGGTGATAATTTGAAACCAGTTACTTCAGTATCTGAAAGCCTAACATATGCCCAAATATAACCACCCTTGATTGGTTCTGGGTCATTGGAATAAAACACAAAGCATCTGAAAACACAATTACACAGAACAGATTAAAGCCATCTTCACTTCTGAGTAACTATGGATGAGTCGAGCCAAACAAATATTTTAGGAGTAATATATTAAAAAAATCACTATTCACAGAAGAAATTAACTCCCCTGTTTTAAAACATGACTACCAANATCACAACTGCAAGACTTTTATAACACCCTTTCTTTGGCACAAAGTATTTTGCATACCTTTTCAATTGATACAAAGAGTTTCCTAAAGTGATCCCAAATACTTCTTAAATTTCTTCATACAGAAATCAAGAACACAAAATGAGTTCAAGCTGAAAAATTATTTATTATTGTTATCATTATTTCTAAAAATTATGTCAGAAAAAGAATTATAGTATAAATTATATGACTTATATACTATAAGAATTATAGTGTAAGCTATAAATCAGGAGAAGTCTTATAAAATCCATTCTATCCAAACTCTAGTACTTTCACAATCCAGGATTTAATTTTTCTTATATCACAGTACATCAAAAGTGTTACTCATGAGATCTATTGAGATGGTTCAAGACTTCTCCATATTTAATAAGAGCAACACACAAGCTTGCTACCTGTTGACTTGTGTATGACATAAATGAATATGTGGGTAGGCTCAACATAATTCTAAAGCTCCTTAACTAATAAATGTATTCTTTATGTTTTTCTCCCTTTAAGTATCTTAAAATTGAAAATAGGTATTCAAAAGTTGTGAGATCTTTACACACTCATTTTTCCAAATTAGATTTAGAAAAATTTTAAACTTTGTTAGAGAAATACCCAAGAATTGGTAAATAAATCCCTTCTGCTATGGTATGAATGATGGCCCCCAAAGTCTCATGCAGTAAAAGTTTGCTCCTCAGCCTGTGACAAGAAGCAAAGAGAGCTAGATCATCAGTAGTATTATGTTGAATGGGATGTTGGGGTCCAGTCCTTTCTCTTTCTTTCCCTTGCCTTGTGCTGGCTGTCACATGGTAAACAGGTCACCCTGCCAATATGCTGATTGCCACGATGATCCACCTCACCACAGGCTAAAAAAGCTGTATGGCTGACCAGCCATGGTTGGATCCTCTAAAACCATGAGATGAAATAAACCCCTTCCTTTCAAGTTAATTGACTCAGATAATCTGTTATTATAACAGAAAAACTGGTCAATATACATTCCCACTTAATATATTCTCACTTAATGATACATATTGCCAAATATGTATATTAGTTACTAATGCAGGGTAAATTATTGAAAAGTCCCTGTGCTGATTAGTTTTTGTCAACTTACCACAAACTAGAGTCACTAGAAAATTCCTCAAGGGAGGAATTCCTTTCATCAGGTTAGCCTGCAGGCATAATCTGTTGGGGGATTTTCTTGATTAGTGATTCATGTGGCAGGGTCTAGAACACAGGGGCAGTGCCATTCCAGGGTAGGTAGTCCTGGACTGTATAAATCAAATTGCTAGAATCCAGTGATACGTATTAAAATTTTAAAAGAACCAGATAAAATGGGGCAGATTACATGGGAATAAAGGCATGAATTCCAGACTTTTTATCTAATACTAAAACTATTACAGGAAGAGGGCAAACCGAATGTACTACATTGATTAAATTAAAAAAAAAAACCAAAAATAGTGTAGGATTCTTTATCCAGAAACATATAATAAAACATAAAAGGGAAACAGATTTTCTAAAGAAATTATTGAGCATTATAAAAGTGGTTATATAAGTGTGGAAACAATACCTTTTCTCAGTTATGGTGCTTTAAAAGAAAAAATAACAATATATTTTTCAGTTTATGGTATTGTGTGTGAATAAAATATGTGAAAGCCAAAGTATAGCATAACTATTATAAGACTAGAATGGACCCAGACTGCAATAAGTCCTGATATTATACATGAAGTAGTCTAATCCTGGTGAAAGTAGTTTTCGATAATTTAGAGGTATGACTATAAGCTTTAACCTAGAGCAACTACTAAGTAATAATGATAAAAAGCAACATAGAAAACAAGCCAAAGGGAGGTTAATATTAGGTTTTATTATATTGACCTAAAAGAAGGAAAAAAGAGGTAAACAGAAGGAACAAAGAAGTAGGACAATTAGAAGCAAAACAAGATGGAACCATCAACTCCTACCCATATCTATAATCATAATTACTTAGGTGTTTTGATTATTCTAATTAGGAGTCACTGATATAAATGCTGAATAATAATAAAATGATTTCAGTTACATGCCACTGGCAAGAAAACTTGTTTAAATATAAAGTCACATAAAAGGATATGAATTCATTCTCAGGAGATGTGAGATTAATGTCCTTTTAGTTGAACATACTTAAAAAAGAAAAGAAAAAAGAAATCATAAAATGTGGACATACTGAAAAAGGCTATCTAATAAGAGTTTGGTGAACAGAAGCTGGAAAGCTACAGTAATTAATACATGCATACTTTAAAAAAGGCAAGGGAGGGGCTCATACTAAGTTTCTATTTCTGTAGCTTTAAGCTTCAGCCAAGGTGTAAGCTGTGTGATACATGGAGCCATGACAGAGGGCACCATTCACAGATCTGTGGTCCTTTTAGTATGAACAACAAGAGAAAATTATCAAGCTACTTTGAATAGGGAATGCTTAGAGGTTAAAAACAAAACAGAGTTAACAGATTCATAGTTTTTTTTATATCCAGAACATATTTGTATAAAATAGCCTCAAAGATTGAACCCAGAGCTTTCCTGTGACAGAGTTTATAGTTCTAGTAAATCAGAAATATTAATAGTTAAAAGAGAAAACATGCTAGGATAGAATCAAGGATTATCACAACTTAATAGGTATAATGTAGATATTGCTGAATATATGAAGAACCAACATAACAAACAGTGTATTCAAGAAAGGAAAACATATCAAAAGTCTAATTATAAAATAAATCAAGTTCTGGAACCAAATGATAAAGACTTTAAGACAGTAGTTACAACTATCATTGATGAAGTAAAACAAATTTTTCCATTAATGAATATTTCAGCAGAGAAATGATAAATTATAGTAAGAGATAAAATACTACAATAAAACAAAATAGAAATTGAAAAGTTAAAAATACAATATTGAAAATTAAAAAGAATACACCGTAAGAACTTGAGAGGCAAGCTCACAAAAGAAGTTAACTTGACGATAAATCAATAGAAATAAAATCACAATGTAATAAACAAGATACACTTTCTAATGGATTAATTTTATTGTTTGACAATTTCATGAACATATATAATATATTCTGACTACTCTGTCCCCTATTTTCTATTATCTCCCTCCCATCTTTATCAAATGAAAAGAATGGGGCCCCAGTAACCATTTAAATCATACCAAATAGATAAATATAAGTATAATTGAAATAGACAAAGAAGTGGGAGAGAATTTTAAAAAATGATTGAGAATAAAATGTCCATATATTTGTGTCAATTTGATTTAAGGGGGGAAAAAAAGCTCAAAATTTTGAGATCATAAATTACCAGCAGTCATGTATGCCTAAATCTACAGAACCCACAGGCATAACAAAGCAGATCAGCTACTAAAATCTAAAGATGATACATANTTTTTTAAAGCAAGAGAATTATTTACTAGTAGAAATCAATTACTTCAAAGTCAGGGAAGCCAAAAAAGTGGAATGAGATACTTTAAGTGTTTAAAGTTTAAAAAAAATCAACACATTTCTATATAGCACTAAAATACCATTAAAGAAGAAAAGCTAGATAAGGACATACTCAGATAAAAGATGGAGAATTTTGGTCTGTCAATGATACCTGAGATACAAGAGATCACTAGCTGTGCAAAATGAGGAACATACTACCTAGATGCTAAGGAAAGAATCAGAAGCATCAGAAATAGACAGATAAATGTAGATTAATAAAAAAGAATTTATTTTATTTTTAATTTGTCTCTGAAAATATTTTTTTTTGAGTTGAGGACCAAACTCAGGGCCTTGTGCTTGCTAGGCAAGTGCTCTACCACTGAGCTGAATTCCCAACCCCTGTCTGAAAGTTTTGTAAACCTTAGATCACTATTTAAACAAACAAAAAATCATAGCTGTAATAAAGAGTGGGAAACATTTCCATGTGTTTGTGGGATTTTATGTTTATATAAAAGAGTATATAATTAATTAGAAATGTGCTCTATTATAATTCTTAAGGTAACTAAATTAAAAGTCAAAACATAAAAAGAAACATGGAAATGGAAATACAGCTAAGAAGCTAACACCAAATAGTAAAACTCTAAAAAGTATTTGAAATTCAAACAAAATGCAGGAAAAGTACAAAACAAAACATATAGACAAGTAGAAACCAAGAAATCAAGTAATGTGTTTGTTGCATATGTGCACAGTACCTGTATGGTGGTGCTGACATATACTGCCTCTGTGATGGTATGTGGATGCCAGAGGTCAACATTCAATGTCTTTCTCTAAAGCTCCACATCTTGAGGTTTTTCTGTTGTTTTTTGTTTGTTTGCTTTGTGACAGGGTTTCTCACTGAACCTGGAGCTTGTCATTTCAGCTAGACAGGGTGGCCAGAGAGTCCATTGGATCTGTCTGTCTCCACTTGCCATGCTATTTCCTGTGCCAGGGTTGCAGATATGCACTGAAATGCCTAGGCTTGATGTGTGTGCTGGAGATCTGAACTAAGGTCCTTATTCTTTCATAGTAAACATTGTCCCACTGAGCCACCTCCTCAGTCCTGGATATACAATGATATTAATAACTGCATTAAATATATTAAAATGATGAAATAAACATTACAAATAACCAGCAGAAAACATTAGAAAGAATAAACAGGGGAAAAGATTCAATTATATGTTTTGTGCAGAATATACACTTTAAATATAAATTTAACTATGTTAAAAGTGAATGGAAGGGAAACAATGATTATGTTATCAATAGATAAAATATAATTCAAAACCAAATTATTACTAGAGACAGACATTGATAAGAGATAAAAAGATTAGCTTATCAGGTAGATGACAGTTGCTTCCTCTTGACCCATCCTTATGATAATTTCTGCCTCTCAGAATTAAAATCCTGTATAGTGCCCCCCTTAGTCAGTGTGGACTTACCATCACTTACCAGAAGTGATGGACTTCTAATAGAACAGGGCAAAGTAATGGGATTTCCTTTCATGGGTAGGTTTGCTAATTTCTATCTTATGGCTGCTTCTCTGCCCTTCTCTGTTTGTATGACTTCTAAAAGTATGCTTTTATGGTGTACAGGTCCACAAGAACAGGAATTGAGGGTGGGTTCAAACCATCAGCCCTCAAAGAATTAGCACATTCAATCCAACAATGACTGAATGATCTTGCTAACAATCACTTGATTAACACATGGGAACCATTTTGGTTGCAATGCTCATTGATCTATCAGATACACTGATTCCAAAGGAAGACTCACCTGTACTGCTCCCGTGTTCCTGATATTCATATTCCTGGATAACAAATATTGTTTAACAAACCTTTCCCTTCTGCCATAGTAGTTTATAGAACAGGAAACAAAAAGACTTGAACACTCACAGGTGAACCTCAATAGCCAGATGTCTAATGTGAACATTCCTAATAACAGAACTTCAAGCATGTGAGGGAAAAGTTATAGAATTAAAAACAGAAATGTAGGTCAGAGGTGGTGTTGCATGCCTTTAATCCTAGCATTTAGGAGGCAGAAGCAGGTGGATCTCTGTAAGTTCAAGGATAACCTGGTCTACAAAGTGAGTTCCAGGACAGCCAGGGCTGTTACACAGAGAAACCCTGTCTCAAAACAAATAAACAAAAACAGAGATGTAAAACTATACAGTTGTGGGGATATATTGTGTACCCTAATAAACTTATCTGAGGATCAGAGGACAGAGCCAGACACTAGATTAGACATAGAGGTCAGATAATGGTGGCACATACCCTTGAGATCTGTCTGGATCTCTGTGAGTTCAAGGTCACACTGGAAACAGAGCAAAGCAGTGGAGGCACACACCTTTAATCCCAGGAAATGACAGCAGAGTGGAGAAAGGTATATAAGGCATGAGGAACAGGAACTAAAGCAGTTCAGCTCACATCCTTTCAGGTGAGGACTCAGAGGCTTTCAGTCTGAGTAAACAGGNTCAGCTGAGGAGTTGGCAAGATGAGGTTGGCTGTGGCTTGCTCTGCTTCTCTGATCTTTCAGCTTTCACCCCAATATCTGGCTCCATGTTTTTTATTAATAAGACCATTTAAGATTCAAACAACATCTGGCACACAATGTGGGGAAAATTACCAAGAAAAGGAATAGTCTGACCCAATGTGATCTTTGAAGTCTCAAAAAGATGATGGAACCCCACAACAATGATTCCATCAGGATTATGATAATGCCACCCAAAGATTGGCTTTGGACTACCAACTGCTCAGGTCAATTTCAAGATGGCTAGCTGAGATGATCCAGCCTCACAGACTACTTGTGCAAGGACTTGACATTTTCCCATTATACAGAGACTGGACAACAAATGATACAGCTACCTCTCCCAGGACTTGACAATTATCCCCAAAATTTTCTTTTCAGGATCCCCTAAAGATGCCTTCACACATAGATGACAGGAAGTAATCTTAAGAACATGACACCCACATTCCCTAGGGGTGGGATGGGTGGTTTTTGATTGTTCAATGGGTTATGGATAATTGTCATTGTTTAGGATGGTTGGTTCCAAGTTGTTATTATTAATGGTCAGAAAAAAAGCTAAACAAAGATTAGATTTAAAATTCTTCTTGTTTAAAAAAAAGAAATAGAAAAAAGAAAATATAGATATAAGATAAAAGGTAGATTATTGAATCTACTTAAAAAAGGAGAATATGGATATTATAAGATAAAAAGGTAAATTATTGAGTCTACTTTTAAAAAGNAACCACTAGTTTTAAATATTTTACATTGGATTGGGGTTTTGTATATTATATATAAATTATGTATGTTGATACNAATTTGAGATTGATTTTGTTAGAATATACTGTACATATATTTCTAATCTTGTTCAAGGTATTGTATCTATATAGCTTATTTAACAATATAATGCAAATTGCTAGTCTTTGAAAGTTATTATTACTAACTAATTAGGCTATAAGAAATGCAAGTTAATAGTCATTACAATCAAACTTGTAGTCATATTAGGTATGTTCTCAAGGTCAAACAAATATATTTTAGAGAAACAGGTCATCTTCAAACACTTTAGAGATCTACAGAATATGGCATTTAAGATGTTTCAGTAACAGATTCTTTTTTTATGGGAATGAGACATGTCTGCTCCTGGAAGCACCAATCTACTTCAGAGAAGATGATGGACACTGAAGAAACTCCTTATGGAATTTACTTTCCTTGTGGCAAAAGTTAGCCACTGGGCAGAAAATGCCCTCGCTTTGACTGCTGACAGTATGCTGTCCAAAATGGACAAGTAGGACACAAAAGAAAGGACTGCCAAACCTTGCCAAGACAAGGTTGGAAGGCCCTTTAGAAAATCCTGCTTCACAGATGAGTCTGTCATATATGCTAGGACTGTAGGCCAAATTTGGATGCCCCNACATCACAGAGATATCTTGGTGACTGTCTAGGCAGCCAGCTGTTTCTGTCATTTCTCACATTTTTGAAAGTCATTTATTTGCACTTCCTGCTTACTTAGGTAATATTATTTCCTTCTCCGGTCTTTGAGGGAGCTCAAGATTAGATGGTTATAGTTTTCCTTGTTAACAAACTCAGAAAAGAAATTTACTAAAGAGGTGTAAAGTNTGTGAGTTTGAAAGACATCAAAAGATAGTTTTCAGTTGGTAATACAAGTTAGGATAGAAAGTGAATTAGGTACAACATTTGGACTCACCAAAATGGAGTACTTTCTCTGAATATGTCAAATGTTAATGGACTAGACATTGTTAATGTAATTCTTGACTGCATATATTGCATACATTTATTGTACTTATTGTATATAGTTTTTCTTATATTAGTTATAACTTTCTTTTATTATTTTAGACAAAAAAATGGGAAATGTGCTGATATATTGTGTGCCCTAATAAGCTTATCTGAGGATCAGAGGACAAAGCCAGCCATTAAATTAGACATAGAGGCCAGACAGTGGTGGCACACACCCTTAATCCTATCATTTGGGAGGCAGAGATCTGTGTGGATCTCTGTGAGTTCAAGGTCACACTGGAAACAGAGCAAAGCAGTGGTGGCACACACCTTTAATCCCAGGAAGTGACAGCAGGGTGGAGAAAGGTATATAAGGCATGAGGAACAGGAACTAAAGCAGTTCAGCTCACATCCTTTCAGGTGAGGACTCAGAGGCTTTCAATCTGAGTAAACAGGATCAGCTGAGGAGTTGGCAAGATGAGGTTGGCTGTGGCTTGCTCTGTTTCTCTGATCTTTCAGCTTTCACCCCAATATCTGGCTCCAAGTTTTTTATTAATAAGACCATTTAAGATTCAAATAACATATACTTGCAGTTGATGATTTTTGACGGTCAATAGATGAGCAAATGGGAAAAACAATCAAAGACATAGAAGATCTGAACACACCATCAAGCAAATGTTAGTAGTCTGTTTAATCAAACATCTGTCTATAGAGACTCATTGAAACGCTGAGATTTGCACAAATCTTGTGGCCAGAAAAAAGATTGTTTTCACATCCTTTTAAGATTTCTGATACGCCCATGATCATTTTAAAATTAGTGTTTAAATATTTAACAATTATTTCCATTATGCACTTTTGATAATTGAGCAATCATTTACATACCTATTTAAAAGGAAGAGAAATTGATGAGAATAAGCTATCAAGTTAACCAAAGTGAAAAGTAGATTAACATAAAAGTCCCAGTGGCTTAGGGGATTGTCATCTCTTTCTTTTCTGGTCAAGGGTTGAGTGGGTGTTCTCCTCCATGTTCTCCCTTCCCTTCTCTGCTGCCTCATCATAAGCCTCAAAGCAGGAAGACCTAGGGATCAGGACTTCAAATTTCTAAAACTCTGAGCCAAACATCCTTTTCTCTTTTTAAGTTGTTTATCTCAGCTATTTGTTATAGTGGTAGCAAGCATTGACATTCTGGGTCTTCCAATCTGCTTTTCCATTAGTTTGTGCACAAGGTATTTACAAGCATTTGCTCAGCAAGTTTGCAAGTTCTTGCTGTTTGGTAGGAGCTCCCACCTCAGCCCCTAGCGTCCCTGGGTGGTCAGTTCCCTGCCACCAGGTGACTGGCAGAGCTGCTTTCTACCCGGGGGTCTTCCAGACACAGCTTCCTGTGCTGCTCAGGCTTCACCCCCAGCACCACCCACACCTCCAGTGGCTCAGACTCCTGGCCTATGTGCAGCCGGTGCAGCAGGCTGGCACTGGGCCACAAGCTGCTGAACCCACCCCTTCAAAGCCTGCCAAACACGGCTCCTCCCCAGAGAGGCCAAGACCACTTCCTCGGCCTATTTAAGCGGGCATCCCAGAGACTAGACAGTCTTTTCCTGTGGTCTCTTGCCCCGATCTCCTCTCTGTGGGGCCAGGGAATTACCCGGGAACTTCATCAATTAAACCTGGCCTTTCCTAACTTGGCCTGACTCTGATTGCTGCGCCAGCAGAGAAACTTATCACTTGCCATCTTAAAATTAAATAGTAAGTGAAAGGAGCAATGACAGAGTGAGATATGCATGTCAGTCTCTGGACACCTGGGTGGCCCCTGGCCAGATACTTTGCTGGAACTATAACTGAACAGACAATTGTCTCTTGAAACCAAAATTNTGAATATAACTGTAAATCATGTGTTGAGTAGTAAGTAAATGATTAGAAACTATTAAACACTTTCTTATGAACAACTGAGCTCCATCTGTAAAAATTTCTACTATTTAAGTAATATAAAACTGGGGCCAGTGGGGGTGCCTTTTGGATCCAAACTATAGTAATTACAATAACGTTTGTCCTAGACATTATTCATTTAGCCTTTTTTCATTTTGAATCTAATTACAACAAATCAACATGATTATTTTTCTTAATCATTTAAAAACATAAAGAAAAAGGAAGATTATAACAAAAATGAAGCATTTATGACAATTTTCTTTTTCATACATTAGTAGCTATTAAAATAAGAAGGGAAACAATTTCTCACAAATTTTCAGTGTAACCAACAGGTAGTTTTTATATCTTAAAAATAATAACAAATGGAGTTAAAATGCGTAAAAATTCTATACTAGATAGTAAATGAACACTACAATCAATTAGTACTCCCACTGCACCAGAAATATTTATTCTAAGATGGCAATTATCATCATTAGGAAGAAATGAAATAGCAATTCTTATAAATACTATGAGGATAAATGGACATAGTTTAAAATATATAAATATATATTTAATATATTAAAGTATATATTTAAAAATATAATTATAATAATTAGGAATAATATTAACTAAACTATCAATTTTTTGAGTCAATAATCCAACTTTTGAGTTTTTTCTCTAGTTGATGATATAAAACTTTTCTGTATAGGAATATTCATTACATTATTATGCTTAGGAGAAAATTAAAATGGGGTAATGGTGAAATAAGAGCAATGAAGCTGTCAGATACATCATTGACAGCCATTAAAATCATATGTTCAAAGGCTTTTATAGCTGTGGATACTTTAAAATCAAATAAATAAACCAAAACATCATATTTTTTTAAAAACATATGTAAAGAACTCTGTGATGAACTATACATTAATTTAGGTAATTAGGTAATGCTTTGGAGTTTTTCATCTTTACACTTTATGTGTATTTCAATTTGTAAATAATAATGCTTTTATGAATCTCTTATAGAAAAAGCTATATGATAAAAACAGTAACCTATAAAGCACAATAGACTTGGGTAATTTGATGGTGGGGAAATTCCTACGAATCCAAAGAGCTGTTAAAATTTAATTCAAAATATATTAATGATGCTTGGGAATTAAAATTATTTTATGTAAAATATTCATACCTCAGAAAGTAGGAAAACTAATCAAAAGTTTAGAAAATGATTTTTAATGAGAAAATTTTAAGGATTTAAACAATATAAATTCCTTTTGCCTTTAAGAGTGATAAAAAAATGCAGTGTCTGTTCCTCCAACAGGCTGTAGGCTCCAACTATATCAGCTCATATGCATGGGATGAGCTTACAAAGTTTTACAAATTTCAAATAAAGCCCTTCCTGCCCAGTCAACATACAATTTGCAGTTGTTGGGAGTAAAAAGAAACAGCAGACATTCTGTTCATTGTTTATACCATTGAGATATAAGTAAAATTAGTTTTTTCTTCTACTTCCTACATCCTCAATAACATAAAACACAAGTCTGAGTAAAACAAATCTATTCTGAACTGTTCTAATCAGCTTTCCCATCTACATGCATCACATCTTAGTGAGAAGTTACATGAGCTCAAACTCTGAAAACTCAAACTCTGTATTCTAAGGAGGATTAGAATGAAAACCTGATTCATGACTCAAGCCAGGGAAACAGGTAACAGATCTCCTCTCCCCGAGCTCGTGCAAATCCAATTACTCCAGTCTCACCTCAACTCTGAAGAAGACTACCTGCTGAGGCCTCCTTTCCNTCCCTGGCCCCATATCTAGGGATCTTGCTGATCTTTCTCTCCTAATCTCCTTCCCCCAACTCATTACTTTATCCTAGCCCCCAACTCCAGCAGGCACTCCCTGGGAACCCACAAGCCACACTTGCCAGGGAAGAAAGTAGGCTAACTGCAGATCTTCATCTATTCCACCATTCCACCAAGCCCAATTCCCCAGACTCAACCCTAGCTCTATAGAAGACCTTCTGTTGTGGCCTCCCCTTGCTTTCTGCTTCCATTCCAGAGTACTGAACAGATCCTCAGAACATCCTGTTTTTCTCCCTCCTGTGGATTACCTCTGTTGGAATTCCTGGCCACTCCCCCAGCTAAGTAACTTCACATTCGCACTTTGCGCATGTGCAAAGGGAAATCCCGCCTCTTCCTCCTGCTCCTTG
>LZPO01109039.1:18742-30009 GCA_001675575.1 Neotoma lepida
CCCCCCCCCACTTTCTAATAAAGCTCTGATACTGGCTTTTGTCGTGCCTCGTGACCTTTTCTCGCACGGTAACCACAGTGCTGCAAAATGCAAAACAACCTCAGCCCTCCTCTCCAGCCCATCCTCATTCCTAAGTGTCATATCTCAATACCTAGGAACATTTTAACAAGAACTCCTAAGGCCATACTTAGCAGGATCCCAGAATTTCATGTCAGGCAAACCACAGCCACCACACTCTCCTATGAACCAGAAAGGACCATAGAATTCAAGGAACAAAGCACACGTCCAATAACCACAATACCAGATATCAGCACCTAGNTTTATTTACAATCCTCCTAATCACAGATGCCTAAATATCAGTGTAAAAACACAACCAATTACAGGCAGGACAATATGTTTCCACTAAAGCACAGGAACTCTACCACAGCAGGCCCTTAGAATGCCAACATAGCTGAAACACAAGAAAACTACCTCAAAATAACCTTTATTAATATTTATTTTTACTCTTTAAAATGTTTTTTAAGGTATGAACTTTACATCAAAACTTATAAGATATGTATGTGTGTGTGTGTGTGTGTGTGTGTGTGTGTGTGGGTGTGTATTAAACTTTTGTCATAATATTAATGGTCATATAGAGTACTAATTCTAGAAAAAAGGCTTCATCTAGTTTCCTATACAGGATTTTGGGTTTGAGTCTATCAGTTTTCTGCAGTGAACCATGACCACGCCTAACAGTGACTTTGAAGTCTCCAAAAAGATGATGGGACCCCACAACAATGATTCTGTCAGGACAATGATAATGCCACCAAGCTGACAAACACTACCCAAAGTTCGGCTTTGGTCTACAAACTGCTCAGAACAATATTGAGATGGCTAGCTGAGACAATACAGCTTCATGGACTACTCCAATCAGGACTTGGCCATAATCCTAAAGTTTCTTTGTGTCTCCATAAGACTACCAGTGCCCCCAATCAGCAGGAAGTAGCTAGAAATCTATGCCTACCTTCCCAAAAAATGGATTATGGATGTTTGTCTTTGTTTAGGGGTTGGTTAAAAATTGTTATTGGTCATAGTCAATCTCTTTCTAAAAGAAGAAAGGGGGATATGATGTAGAAATGTATTATATAGAGATGATAGGATAAAAGGGTAGATTATTGAATCTACTCTGAAAAAAAGAGGTACAGAAATAATAAGATAAAAGGGTAGACTATTGAATCTACTCTGAAAAGAAAAAGAGGAGGATATAGATATAAGATAAAAAGGTAGATTATTGAATCAACTTTTAAAAACCAACTACTAGTTTTAAATATGTTACATTGGATTGGATTTTTTTATATTGTATACAAATTTTGTATATTGATACAAATTTGAGGTTGATTTTGTTAGAATATACTATACATATATTTCTACTCTTCTTCAAGGTATTGTACCTATACAATTCATTTAACAATGCAATGCAAATTGCTAGTCCTTGAAAATTATTATTACTAACTAATTAGGATATAAGAAATGCAAGTTAGTAGTTAGTCACCTATTGCAATCAAACTTGTAGTCATATTAGGTATGTTCTCAAGGTCAAACAAATATATTTTAGATAGGTCATCTTCAAACACTTCAGAGATCTACAGAATATGGCATTTAAGATATTTTAATAACATAGGTTCTTTTTTTAAATTTTTATGACAATGAGACATGTTTGCTCCTGGAAGCACCAATCTACTTCAGTGAAGATGATGGGCACTGAAGAAACTCCTTATGGAATTTACTTTCTTTGTGGCAAAAGTTAGCCACTGGGCAGAAAATGCCCTCGCTTTGACTGCTGACAGTATGCTGTCCAAAATGGACAAGTAGGACACAAAAGAAAGGACTGCCAAACCTTGCCAAGACAATGTAGGAAAGTGCTTCAGAAAATCCTGCTTCACAGAAAGGTCTGTTAGATACGCTAAACCTATAGGCCAAAGATGGATGTCCCAACATCACAGAGATATCTTGGTGACTGTCTAGGCAGCCAGCTGTTTCTGTCATTTCTCACATTTTTGGAAGTCACTTATTTGCGCTTCCTGCTTACTTAGGTAATATTATTTCCTTCTTGGGTCTCNGAGGGAGTTATTTATAAAAATTAGTTATAGTTTTCCTTGTTAACAAACTCAGAAAAGAAACTCACTAAAGAGGTGTAAAGTGTGTAAGTTTAAAAGACCTCAAAAGATAGTTTTGGGTTGTAATACAAGTTAAGATAGAAAGTGAATTAGGTACAACACTTAAGACTCATCAAAACAGAATAAATAATGGAGAATTTTCTCTGAATCTGTCAAATATAATGGACTAGACATTGGTAATATAATTTTTGCCTGTATATATTGTATATAGTTATTGTATTAACTGTATATAATTTTTCTTATATTAGTTATAACCTTCTTTTATTATTTTAGACAAAAAAGGGGAAATGTGGTGATATATTGTGTACCCTAATAAAATTTACCTGAAGATCAGAAAACAGAACAAGCCACTAGATTAAACATAGATGACAGAGAGTAATGGCACACATCTTTAATTCTAGCACTCAGGAGGCAGAGATCTGTTTGGATCTCTGTGAGTTCAAAACCACCATGGACTACATGAGATTGACTCAGTCTAGAAGAGAAAACATCCAGGCAGTGGTGGCACACTCCTTTATCCCAGTACTGGGAAGCACACATATTTTTAATCCCAGGAAGTGATAGCTGAGTGGAGAAATGTATATAAGGCATGAGGAGACAGGAACTAAAGGCTTTACGCCTGAGGTGTCCCTTTTGGCTAGAGGCCTTTTGGCTAACGTCTTTTCAGTTGAGGAAGCTCATTTGGCTAGAGGCCTATGAGATGAGGCTTTTTCAGGCTGAGGAGTCCTAGAGATAAGACATAGCAGTGGCTTGTTCCTTTGTCTCTCTTATCTTTCAGCATTTACCCCAATATCAGGNTCCAGGTTTTTATTATAAGATCCTTTAGCAATTTGTGTTACAGNTTTTCCTCAGTTCTTAGCAGCAGTAAGCTTCAGCTGTAGATGGCAGAAGTGTCAGGAAGTGGCACCATCTAGTCTTACAACCTCCTGGAGGCCCTGGTTGTTATTGTTAGCTGCAGTTGGTGAGTGTTACAGCTCTCAGAGTGGGTTTGAGAACTTTAACCCTGAAGACTTGTCAGTTCTATGGAACTTTTCTGGAAGCCAGGACCTGCACATTCTCTTTTATTTTATCACATTTCAGTCTTACCCCTCTGTTCATGTTCTCTCTCTCTCTCTCTCTCTCTCTCTCTCTCTCTCTCTTTCACTCTTCCTCCCTCCCTCCATTTCTCTATCGGTTTCTGTCTCTCTCCTATTTTGCCATCTACCTTCTTTCTGCCCTGGCTATTTTTGAGTTGTTGAAATGCTTCTTCAGCTACCTGAACCACCTACAACTTGATGACTGGAACTACCTTGGATGCCTATCTCTACTGGGTCTTTTTGGAATACCCAATGGGCCCACTTCAGATACAGGGCATGACCTTTTTGTTGCTAGAACACTCAGGAGCCACTGGGATTATCACCAGGACTGCTGCCAAGATCATTGCCTCTACAGCTACCAAGGAGTTGGCTGCCTTGATACTTTACAGTTTGACCTAACGACTGTTCAACTGTCACTAGTCATGCTGTTCAGTTATCCTTTCTTCTGCCACCAGTCAGTCTCTGCTGTTTCAGCCATTTAATTGTCTTAGCATCTCAACCTAAAAGTAGCTCAAAAAAGACCACTAGAAAGAAGCATTTTATTGAGTATAATGTTGTAATACCAGTGACAGTATCAGAGAAGAGTGTCTCCCAGTTAGCTGAGTGAGCCAGAAAGGCCTACTTATATAATCTAAAAACAGAGTTTTGGATCAGTAACATTCTTGCCTCTTAGCATGAATCACAGTCATTGAAGCTTGTGTTCTGGACCAACCTAAGCTTTGCTTCTTACCTATGCCAGTTACACCAGTGACCCTAGTTTTCTAAGACAAATTTTCTCTTCTAGCAATGGTAGAAATGGTGTTCAGTTGTCCAGAGTTCATCAAAGGCTGCGGGAGCAAAATGTCTAATACAAACTGTTTCAAATAGCCATGGCTAAAGCTGTACCTCCAGGAGCTGGGGTCAGCTACTATTATTGCATAGTTGTATCAAGATATCTATGAAGTATTCAAGATAATAGGAATTGGTCTTAGAGTAGTCCACTTGCTAGTTTTCCTGTGGAGTAACCTGGGCAACAAGGGAGAGTCCAATAGCTTTGAAAAGGAAGTAAGAGTGTGCCACCATCTATCATTTTCACTTATTTATAAGAAAATGAACATCAGTTAGAATACTTACAAGTGTAAGTAATTTATACTCAACACCAATTGGTTTTAACTTATTTTTGCCAGTGTTTTAAAAGTGTTTGAGTATAATGTCATAATACCAGTGACAGTAGCTGTATCAGATAAAGAATTAAGACAAATATTAACTTTGGTGTTTTAAATGAGTCTTTGGTGTTTTAAATGCTAATACAGAATGCAAAAAAATACTTACGCCATTAAAGGTCAGAGCAGCTCCTTTGGAAGAATGGGTTCAATATACTAATGATGTTGTGTCTCTTAATCATAGTAATGAGGCTTGGATAGGAGAAGCAATTTCCAGAGGTGGAAGAAGGCCCCAGGGTACCAAATGTTTTAAATGTGGTACATAAGGTCATATAAATAAAAACTGTACATGGGATGCTCCTAGAAGTAATACTTCTTCTAGAAATAATCAAAACAGGAGACCCCCAACCCTCTGGATTATGTAGAAGATGTGGCAAAGGCTGACATTGGACCAGTGAGTGCAGATCAGTAATAGATATACGAGGCAACCCCTTACCAGCGGGAAACATCTCAGGGGACCTCTTGCAGGCCCCAAAATCGAACATGGTCTAAACATTTCCAGCCACTGTGGAGGAAATTCCTCTCCAGGACAATTAAATAAGCCAATGCCTAATGTAAAGAATGATACTGCACTGGATGATAGAACAGCTCTGATAAATGAATCAAAAGTTCCAAAGAACACATTAAAATGAATATTTTGGCAGACTTCCATAAATGAACAAAGACCAGGGCTTATAATTCAAATCAATGGCACTGTTCTGGAAGGTTTGGCAGACACAGATGTGGATGTGACTATACTTACCCCAAAATCATAGCATCTGATTGGCCTCTTCAAGAAGTAGATGTCCAATTTTAGGGATTGTAACCCTATCTCAGATAAAACAGAGTTTGAGATGGTTTGAATGCATAAGGCCAGAAGGACAGAGAGGAAGGCTGAAGCCATATGTGGCAAATGTAGCAATGAATCTTTGGGGCCAAAATATGTTACAGCAGTGGAATACCCAGATTAAAATTCCTACAGTCTCAGAAAGGGAATACAGACCAATGCATGTTTCTCAGAATAATACTATAACATACTATAAAATACAGCCACTAACTGTTCAGGCTGTACATAAACAGAGCACAATTGCTGTTGAACTCTCAGAAGTACCAACAGCCCTACCTTTAAAATGGCTAACTGATAAACCTGTCTGGGTTGGACAATGGCCTTTGATATAAGAGAAGCTATAAGCTTTAGAACAACTAGTTCAAGAGCAGTTAAATGCTCATCACATTGAACAATCTGCCAGCCTTTGGAATTCTCCTGTTTTTGTTATTAAAAAGAAATCTGGTAAATGGAGAATGGTAACAGACTTGAGAGCAATTAACAAGGTAATTCAACAAATGGGCTCACTACAATCTGGAATTCCTTTGCCTACTTTGTTACCTAATGGATGGTCTCTTATAGTTATTGATTTAAAAGACTGTTTCTTCTCAATACCCTTACAAGAAAAAGACAGGAAGATTTGCCTTCACAGTGCCTACTTATAATAATTTTCAGCTGGTCAAGAGATAACAATGGAGGGTCCTCCAACAGGGAATGTTAAATAACCCAACTATGTGCCAATATTTTGTATGACAGCCATTGGAAGTAATATGTAAACAATTTCCTAGATTTATAATTTATCATTACATGGATGATATTTTACTAGCTGATTCAAACACAGATACCTCAGAAAAATGTTTGAAGAAGTAAAGAAAATTTTGCCTTGTTGGGGATTACAAATTGAAAAGATACAAAGAGGAGATCCTATTAATTATTTAGGATATAAAATAGGTATGCAAAAAATTAGACCCCAAAAGGTACAAATTAGGAGAGATCAATTATGGACTCTTAATGACTTTCAAAGATTATTCAGAGATATTTCCCAACTACAAACTGTTGTTGGGGTAAAAAATGATGAACTGAGTAATCTGTTCAAAACCGTAGAAGGTGACAAGGACTTAAATAGTTCAAGAGAATTATCATCTGAAGCTGAGAGAGAATTGGCCTTACTGGGAAAGAATGTACAGGGAGGACATGTGGATCGTGTTGATCCAAAGCTTGATTGCATTTTGGTTAGCTTACTCTCTAAGCATTCTCCTACAGACAGTATGACAGAAAAGGAGTGTCTCCCAGTAAGGCTCCCTATAGTGTTTGACACCTACCTAGTACCCTGGAGATATGTAAGGATCCCATTAATGTTTGAAACTTACCTGGTATCCTGGAGTTATGTAAGGATCCCTTATCTCTCTCAAGTATAATCATGTCAAGGAAATGTCAAGGCCTGTGTTTCCCAGTCTCTCTCTCTTCTTCCAATAAACCATAAACCTGCTGTCATTCTGTACCTATCCTATTTTAAAAACGCTTGGAATGTGAGGACATATCATAGGAAATAGGAAATAACAGTTAAAAGCAGCAGTCAGTTCCGATGTTCATGTCTAAATGGATTAAGAAGCCATGCTGCCTTATTTCTTTTTAGGATCATCAAAACAAAGAATGTAAGGTAATTTCTTTTTCCTGACTTGAAAAAGCAAATTGAGATTGAAGCTTCCTTTGCACCAATGAAAAAGAAAGAGTCTTTGTTTAGATAGAAGGGAACAATTAGTGGGATCTTAGATGTGTTGAGAGGTTAGGAAAGACTGGATTTTTCAAGATTGAGGAAGCAATGAAGAGGTGTTTCCTCTGAAGTTGGTAAAATATATTCCTATACTCATTTCTGGCCTAAGGAGATGGAATTATATCTGGAAGTGTTAAGTATGATTGTTAAAACAGGGGTTTTGGAAAATATCAAGCTGTCTTAATGGCTGAGAGGAGATGAATGAATGCCATGAGCTATGAAGGGACAGGTTTAAAAATAGAACATATAGAATTAGAACACATTGTCTCAATCATTGTCAGGAGAAGCTATCCAGGAAAGTGTGGGGTGGCTACCCACCAACTCCACAGTCCCCAGAGTTTTCTTGGGTGTGAGTAGCAGGAAATATTAGATAGAAGGATTTTAGATTGTATAGATAAGATAGAAAATAAAGGATAGCCTCGAGAGGGCCCGGAACCTATTTCACTGGCCCCGACTGTCTCGACCCCAGGGTATTTATAGAAAAGCTAAGAGGTAGAACAAAAGACCTCCCCCCAGCACAGCCACGTGCAGACCATCTCAGACACCTGCACTCAGGCCATGGTTCAATCATCCTCTCTATGCAGACCTGCTGAGTAGAGCCACAAGGAACCTGAAAATGGGCTCCTACAGGAAAGGATTTCCTTTTGTATTCAATCCAGTGATAGATTATAGATAATAGCAATCTTAAAGAAACAATTTATTAAGTGCAATGAATGCTTCGGGGCTTTAGACCTTAACTGTTAGGGGCCACTTGGTTGATAAGAGATAATTGAACCATGACTTTCCAACATCATGACAGAGTAAGTGGAGAAAATCATTTCCTAACTATTTGCATTTTCTATATTCTCTTGAATTTTATATGAATTTTTTAAAGAAATGTCTATCTCTCTAAGTAGAATAACACTTTGGGAATCCTGAAGATGGTAAGTCAATTAAAATATTTAGATTAAGAAGCAACATTTACACACATACACACACACACACAAATGATCCTTGGCTTACAATGTTTCAATTTATGTTATTCTATTTTATGAAGATATGCGAATGGTATATATACATTAGAAAGCACACTTTAAATTTTTATATTTTTTATGATAATGATAGGTGGTAGACATGATATTCATTAAAGATGCTAGACTACTATATGAGCAAAAGCTCCATTGACCATGTGATCATAAGGACAAACAGCCAACATTATATAGTACATAATGTTGCTCAACAATAGTTCTTGGTAAATTAGGTATACTGGATGCATATTTTACTTATAATATTTTCAATTTTAAGAAAGTTTAAAGATATAGCCATATCATGTTGGAGAGGATCTATGTATGAAATTTAAGAATGATCATACCAATAAATATTCTAAGTAATATAGAATGACACTAAAAATACATTGTAGATAATTTATAACACAGAGGACACTGAAACAGCAAGCAAAGATGGTACATTTATGAAATTTATGAACATTACACTATCCTCTAGGGCATAGTTAGGTCTTCCATACTATCAGCTTCATTATTATCCCCATACTTTGATTTACATGTATAACAGTCTAACAGAGATTGCAGAAGAATCTGAGGAAAAGCTTTATGTCAGAAAAGTGGCAACCTGTCATTTTACCTACTATCATGTTATTTATCACCAAATATGGACATTTATAGTATAAAGATTTAGCATACACAGGTAGGTTCTGAAATTGTTATTGGGATTTCATATCTACACAAGGGCCTTTGCAGATCTTTAAGAAAAGAAAATGCCAAAGTAACTGATTTTCAAATACTACAGATTGTATTTTTATTCAACATTTAAATAATCCAACAAAAGCTGAAACTCATGATTTTGAAAATTTGATTTGACATGGCACAATAATTCATCTTACAGTCAAAGAATGAACCTACTATGGGTGCGCTTTCTTCTAAACTTTCATCACTTACCTTAGAAATACTTATTTTTTTTAACCTACCATTTTATGAATAGGGAATAGAAAGAGAAACCAGCTTATTTTTATAATTCCCTTCAAAATAGTTTAAATATTAGTACAGAGACCCATTAACATCTTCTATAGAGCAGATTCTTTATTTTTCTTATCTTCTCAGGCACAAACATTTGATAATCAGACAAACTAAGTACAAAACAAATAAGTAAAGTAACCTCAACTTAGGTATTTCTTAGAACACATTTGAATGAGTTCAATGTTAATATTTTGGATGCTAAACCCAAAGAATGTCTAACCAGCCAAGAATGACTCCCTGCAGCTCACTGGTCACCTAACCTGCTTTTGTTCACATTGTCTGGAGGAACAGTGTTCATACCATCTCTTCTAAGTGAAGATATTGCAGCTGGAGGGTGGTTTACCTTAGGAGATTTTTTGCATTTAACTCCGGCTCTTGAAAAAAATTCTACTACACACAGATACACACATATTGTCCAAATGACTGTAATTAGTTTTTTTTTAATTTTAGAATTTATATCATTCTTATATTGTGTTTATTCTTGCTTGACAAAACAAAATTCCATGTATTTTTAGCCTATCATTCTTCTTGTTTATGTTGACATGCATGGAACAACACAAATTATCTTTTAATATACCCTACTTCCCAACACTTAATTCAATGGTGGAGGCTTCTGAGCTCTCCTCTCTACCCAAAAAATCCTACCCCACAACAAAACCCCTTTTCCATGTACAATATTAACAGCCAAGTTGAAAGTGGTAATAATCCTCTCACTAGGGCACATAGACAAAAATAGCATTGATATTCTTTGTTGCCATGTGGAGGCAAGTTTTATTTGATCTTACATTCATTTGGTAGTCATTGCATGTGGCACTTGTTCATAAACACATGACCTCTTGGGAGATTGTGCTTAAGATAATTATTCTCTGGATAAAGAATACAAAAAGTAATTAGAAAGGGATAATATATCACCCATTTCTCTATATTGGTGTTCTGACAAACATCTGAAGCCCATGACACAGGTAGCAAAATTAATACTTATGAACTTGTTATGATCAATGTCTTTTGACTTTTACTCCTCACAATAGCCCTTGGTATATTATCAATCAATTGGGAAGCTCAGTTTTAAATTTAGGTAGTGTGAGTTCTTATAGCTAGTTATTAACATCTTTGATATTTGCAAAACACTGTCTCAGTATGTTTTGGAGGAATTATAAAATGTATTCAGAAAAGTTCACTAAAATGTACAGATTTATGGCATTTTGTAAAGTGAGCATATTTATGTAACTACTACCCATACTAAGAGTCTAAGTTCCCAAGTATATGTTTCTAATCACTACCTAGTCCATCAACCTTCAAGAGTGACCAGAAACCTAAATTATAATAACATATATTGTAACTGTTGTATTTTATATCAATACAATACTAGAGAATATTGTTTATNCTCCTTAACTTGACATGGTGATTTTTATACATATTGCTGCATGTATTTATAGATTGTATTAGAATATTATTTTAAAGTGTGTTACTTTTGTTTATGTTGCATTTGTTTAACTCTGTGAAGTTGTGTTACTTGCCTGTGTAAAATACCTAATGGTCTAATAAAGAACTGTCCAATAGAAAGGCAGGAGAAAGGATAGGTGGGGTTGGCAGGTAGAGAGAATATATAGAGGGAGAAATCTGGGAGCGAGAGGAAGAAAAAGAGATGGAGGAGAAAAATCTAGGAGCCAGAGAAGGAGAAGGACTCCAGGAGCCAGCCACCCAGCTACACAGCGAGCCACGGAGTAAGAGTAAGAGTTACAGAAGTTAGAGAACAGGAAAAGCCCAAAGGCAAAAGGTAGTTGGAATAAATTCAGGAAAGCTGGCAAAAAACTAACCCAAGCTAAACCTGGGCATTGGTAATTAAGAATAAGTCTCCATGTGTGATTTATTTGGGAGTTGGGTGGCAGACCCCCCAAGAAAAGAGTAAAAACAAACAATAACAATAGATCACTATTCTCTTTATTGTATAATACCTTATAAATGCCTGTATACCACAATTATATACTCAACTGTTGGTGAACATTCAGTATTTATATTTTGGGAATACTAAAATAGTATTATGATCATTCTAATATATGCATACTAGTGAAATATGTACATTTTGGTGATAATTTTGTACTTGGTTTGCTAATGTTTTACTGTGCTTTAATCTATGTTCATAAGAGAATATGATTTTTAGTTTTTCTTCTTTTATTGTCTTTTTCTTGTTTGGGTACCAGGTATATTGGCCTTATTTATATGACTCATAAAGTAGTCTTCT
>LZPO01109041.1:4286-18309 GCA_001675575.1 Neotoma lepida
AACTGGACCCAGTAAGTTGTATTTTGCATACATATATATCATAATCATATGTGTGTGACAGTAATATCAAAGAAAAATGAGTCTATAAACACAAAAGTTGGGGGAAATGGTGGAAGAGTTTGGAGAGAGGGATAACTGGGAGGGTGGGGGAGGAAAGTGAGGGGGCAAGTAACATAATTCTATTTCAATTAAAATATTTTTTAAACTTTTAAGAGAAATAGAAATTAAACCTAAATAAAAGAAGTATAAAATATGACCCAGGTTTTTTTCTTTTCTAGATCTGAAGATCTGTTACTTTTCTTAAAAAACATATTTATTATATCACTTCCCCCTTCCCTTTCTTCTCTCTTAAAGGTCTCATATATCCCTTCATGCTCTCTTCCCAATTCATGACCTCTTTTTTTTCATGTATTGTTATTACATATATACATATACATGTACAACAATTTAACAATATATGTATGTATGTATATNTACATTGTTAAATATTTAAATACAATCTGCTTTCTGAATTACTTTCCTTTTTAATATGACTGACAAGAAGAAAGTAAAGGAAGGAAGGAAGGATTTATTCTGGCTCAGCGTTTAATGAGACCCGAAAATTATGGTCAGAAAATAACCATGGGTAACCATGAGCATGAAGCAGCTTTCTAATCCCTGCAGACCAGAAAGCAGAGTTCAGGCAGAATCAGTGCTAGACAATAGCCCACAAACTCCATCCCTATGCCCTAAGCTGGTCATCTTGGCCACATGTCCAAAAGACAGCACAGACAAAATGGCTTGAGAAGCTAAGGAATCATCTCTGAGCATAATTTTAATTATATCAATGAGTTTCAATGATAACTTAGGGTGTCAGAAAGTTACCAAAGTATCATCCACTAGAAGATTAAACAAACTTGCTTCTTTTTAATGGTAATAGGTTGAGAGTACCCATTCTCGACTCTTTTTATTAGTTCTACCAATATCAAAGGACAGGGTAATCAGTGAACAACTGTATGAAAAGTATGGTTATTAAGTTAATTTTTTTATGAGCTTAACCTCAGAAATATGAAATAGTGGTATGAGCATAATGTAAGAACCTATTTTATCATGTATCAGTATCTTTAAAAAAAAGTGTATTGAGAATTAATTAATTTGAATGGTGGTAAATTTACTGATATAATTTACTTATCCTAATAAACCTCCATATTCTATGAACAATGAATTTATCTTTGTTGTAATTTTATGCTAATTTGAGTTTATACTATGTATTTAATATTTACCATACTTGAATAAAAATATTAGNAATAAATTGTCACTTAGCACAGTGAATATATACTATCAATAAATAACAATACATGTGAAATAAAAGAAAAATGGTATATTATTTGCACATAACCAATTTATGACTCCCAGTAAGTATACATTTTAAAATAACAATAATAATTTCAAACTTTTTCAAGCAGCAATATCCATGTTTAATATTACAGATAGCAACCTTGGAAATCAGTAACTTGTTAATGAAATGCTGGGGAAAAAATGAAGATAAAGGCTGTGTCAGTTATCAGCTTACTGCCCATCAGTTTCAAACACATATAAAAAATGGGGAGGGCCCTTTAAATATTCTTTTCCCCCCTTTTCTAGATAAGTAATGCTAGTTTTGCCAAAAGGGCACTGGGAAAAAGTCACTTGAGTAAAAGATGTCCTCTCTGTATTCCAGCATGCTCCCTGAGGACACCTGTGGCACCCGCAGCTTCTCCAGCACCACACCTCCGCAGTGCAGGAAGCTGCCTCTGTACGAGGTNTGTACAGTTTCCCTACTCAGCCATCTGAGGTAGTTTGTAGTTGAAGGTCTCTGGAATGACAATTTATAGTGAGCATCTTTCTCTACTGCTCTCAGAGTGGATTCTAGCAAGTTGAAAAGGATCTGTTCTGAGAAAATTCTGCCAGCACAGAACTACAATGACTTCTCTGTCATTCAGTGAGTCACAGCTGTCCCTTCTTGGCAAGGTCTGCACCTTTACCTTGGAGTGGCAAATCTTTCGTGAGTTTCTATCTAATTTCTAACACAATATGTTACCCTTTGCACTTTAGCCTCTGAAGCCTTTTTATTCCCTTGACAAAACCTCATCCATGTAGTTCTCTGTCAAAATCAGCAACTTACTATCTTTCCATGTTCTTACCAGTCTGCAGATTTTGTCTTTAAAATGAACTCTGGCTGATACAAACTATGAATCAACTACTAGGATTTGCCACAGTTTTAACAATTGAAGATTGTGTTATATATATATATTCAATTTCTAGTGAGCATATTAGATAGATAGATAGATAACCATTTGACAGAAATATATAAAATCATTTGAGAGAAAATGCTGTGAAAATTTTTAATGTGCTGGAGTTGAATGCATATGCTTTTGAAGGTATTTGCCATTTACATGGATTTTTCTAATTTTGTGAAAATTTTAAATTATGCCTCATCCTCAAGAAGTCAGTCCTGTTGTGTGACTCTCCTACATAAATGCATACAAGTTTTCTGAAATATGCTCAATGTTTTGTGCCAGTCAAAAAGACTCTAAGCTTTTAAACTGGAATTTTTTGTTTAAATATAACATCAAATTGCAAATATACACCTAATTATCACAAATATGAAGCCACACTGCCCCAAATTACCAAATGTTTAAAATTTCTGAATTGAAATGAAGTACTATTTTATTTTCAAAGCAATATCACTTTTTTAATGTATCCCTACCTTGACTTGCTTCATGCCTATCCTGTCTACTCAGTCAAGTAGCTTTTCCTTTGCAGGGAAAAAGAGCCACAAGGGGAATAAACTGCTAGTCAGAATGGATCAGCATCCAGCTTGCAGACCACTGTGAATATTTATAGAGCACTTGAGCATTATTAGCTGAGTTTTTTTCTCAAAATATTCTTCAGTTTAACCTGTGACCAGAATAAAATACCTGACAGTTGCAACATTTGATTTTGTCAAAGGCTTTTTCAGCATCTAATGAGGTGATCATGTGGTCTTTTTCTTTCAGTTTGTTTATATGGTGTATTACATTTGAGAAAAGAAAATCTGTGTACATGTGTGTGAATTGTGCAGGCATGCATGCTTATATTAGCGTAGGTATGACTGGATGTATCAATCTTATTTTTAGTTCTCTTCTTATATATAGTTATGTGATTTGTGTCTCATTTTAGCCTTTTAGGAAAAATCTAGGAAGGGCCAACCCTTGCACATTCATTTTCTTGATGCATGACAAATGGAAGCTAAGTTCAGTTATTTGGCTAAGTCAAAGAAGCTCACCCCAGAGGAATCANGAAATACAGGAAGCAAAAAAATAANTCANATTCATAGTTCCTNGAACTTCAGAAAGTCAATTTTAATTGTCATCTGGAATATACATGAATATATTTTCATATTCATATGCAAATCACATTCCTTAGACTATTTTACTAAATATCCAATATATATTCCTACTGATTCTCTAATCAAAAACNTTTATTTCTGCAATNTGCTTCATTTCAGTAACACCACACTTAATACTGCACAAAATAAAGTAAAATTAAATGGCTACAAGTCGAACATGAAGTGCAAAAGGAGAAACAAAAGGGCTTTAGAAAAACTTAGAATCAGGAATATTAATTTTCTATCAATATTTTGTGTAAAACAAATTGCTTTTGACTCAGTCCTCCTTATCCTTTTCTTCAAGGAAAATCAGTGCTATTTATCAGTGCTATTTAGAACCATTACAGTGGAACCAAGATTGCATGAAGTATGTCGGCTATATCAAATATTGCAACCACNCGAAAGGATTCACAGGCTGAAACAGGTCATAGTAAACATCAAAGTTGATCTAGCTGCTTGNCTCTCTGTGGATTCTATGTCTCATTTTAATGCCCAAACTGAAAAAGGTGACAAAATAGTTTCAAAGTCAGTTGTAAAAAGACTTCCTCAACTACCTTTCTTCCACAAAGACTATTTATAATGAACTTCACAAAGCAAGAACTTGGTAAGTTAAGGTTTGTTACATAGCCAGTATAAATCTAAAGCTCCCTGTGTCTAAGTGTACCTGATGCTTTATATATAAATATATGTATGTCTGTATGTGTAACATATATATGTGTGTGTATGTATGTGTACATGAGTATGTGATATATAATATATAAAAACTATGTATATAAATTTCTATAGAAAGCAATAATTAAAATATCCTGAGTAAAACCAAATGTTTGTTATAGAATCTTAGAAAAGTATCTCTATGACTGTGTAAATCACAGCATAAACTTCTGTCAAGAAATCTAAAAAGATTAGATTTTTGTCACTATTATGTAGGAACAATATTCGTTTCTACATTATTCCTACTAGAAAGGATGAAGAATTTGCTAGCATACCACTCTTTCTTTTCGATGCTAAACAAGTCACTTGTGGAAATTGTAACTAGATTTAGTGAGTGTCTCTAAAACGTTTTGCTGNCTTCACTAAAATGAATCCCCTGTCAAAATTAATTCATGAACTTGCAAATGAAATTACTTTAAAACTTTAACCAGGAACAAAAATAATGATCTTTAAATGTTTTCCTCTCATGAGAAATTTTCAAAGATATAGTTAAAGGATTACAAAATATGAATGAATTTCCATCCTATATTTTAGTATAATTGCAGCCCATTACTACTGCTCATATTTCTAGTATTTGAAGTTGACCAAGAGCCAGCAACATGGGTAAAAACACCCACTGCCAACCAAGCCTAACAACATGACTACCATCCCCAGAACCCAGAATGTGTAAGGAGAGAGAGATCTTGTTCTCTGATCACCACATGTGCACTCTGGTGTGTGCACNTTACCTCCCACTAAATATATAAATAAATGTAAGCAAAATTTTACATTCAAATTCATAACCTTTTTTTCATTACTTTTTATTGCATGCATATATGCATAGATATATATTTTACTAAATATAAACTGCTCAGTCCATATAATGTTACTTTTATGTATGTTTTCAGGGCGGGCCATTTGGCACCTGGACACCTGTTTGGTGTGCACTTCTCTGGGGAAGACCCCTCTCCCATTTCCAGTTTCCCTCCATTGCCTATAATGCTTTGTATAGGGTTGCAACACAGGGGGCTTTTCCTCTATCCACTTTAGCATTTCTATTGGTGATGTCCTTGTTTTGCTCATGTTAGTGAGATTTTATAGGTATAGCTTCTGATATTACTAAGAGACACAATAACACACCAAACGCCTTGATCTTCTGGCTCTTACATTTCCCTCCCTCTTCTGCAATGTTCCCTAAGCCTTAGGGACTGGAGTGTTTTGTAGATGTATCTATTGGAACTGGGCTCCACAATCCATATTTTTATTGATTGGTGGTAGAAAGGAAGAATATACAGAACAAGAGAGGTAGATAAAAATAACAATAAGGATGACTGAAAAAGCTACAAAGAATCATACTATTAACAATGTACCTAGGGAAAATTTATCAGTACCCAGTAAAAATATTGTACCAATTGAAGTAGAAAAAAGCCCTAATGGTTCAGCATGATTTCCTTCTATAACACAAAACTCTGATTGTAAAAACTCCAGAGATTCACAAACAGTTTCCCATGACAATGTGGTTTGTGGTGATATTTTATCTGTGTTCCCTAATAAAATTTATCTGAAGATCAGAGGAAAAATGGGGCTGCCAGCCACTAGTAATAAAACAAGTCTTGCAAGTTAGCACATGCCCTTAATCCATTTGGTTCTCTGTAACTCCAAGGTCACATGGGGAACTAGCAGTAGGAGGTGGTGGCACACGCCTTTAATCCCAGCATCAGCCTTGGAGTTCTGAAGNTCCATGCAGACAAGACAGGAAGTGATGTAGCTTGGTGAGGATAGGAAATGAGTTAGCAGAATGAACAGGCATAAAAAGCCGGGTTAGACAGGAAGTCTCTCTCTTCTCTTCGCTTCGCTCCTTGGAAGTAGAGGCAGCGTTGGTGAGGTGAGGCTAGTGGTGACTTGCTCCTAATTCCTCTGATCTCTGTCAGATTTTCACCCTTATTTCTTGTTCTGTGTGTTTATTAATAAGACTGGTTAGAAGTTCTTCTTACAGTGGTTTACACTAGACTTAAATTATTAAACAAAGTATGGCCAGGCTGTGGTGGTACCACATGCGGTTAATCCCAGCACCAGGAGGCAGAGGCAGGTGGATCTCTGTGAGTTCGAGGCCAGCATGGTCTATAGAATGAGTTCAGAACAGTCAGGAATACACAGAGAAACTCTATCTTGAAATATATATATATTTATATATATATTTATATATATATATATACATACATACATACATGCATACATACAAAGTTAATGATGGAGGCCATCACTTGCTCAATTATGAATAATGAAAATCTTACAACATGTGAGCAAATATAAAAATTGGGGAATTAATTTAAATCACTGATGTATGATCTANTCTACTGCAGAATCGATTCATAGTTTAAAAGTGTGTGCAAAATACAATATAGTGTAAGGATGGGTTGTATAATGACAAGAAGGACTATCTATTTGTTANCTTATAAATACACATACAAAATAGCTGAGTCACAATAAAGCCTGTCAGTGGTAAATGCATAACTGATACATCCAAATACTGCTGGATAGATGTCTTCTATTTCCTCATTTGAAGTAATTTCATTCTCTCTCTCTCTCTCTCTCTCTCTCTCTCTCTCTCGCATACACAAACACACACACACACACACACACACACACATTAAAAAGTAGAGACAATAGTTTAATATGATCCTCAAATTTGAACATCCAGTTAAGAAAAGTTGGATTTCACATTGCAATGTGTGTGGGAAAATTACATCTGATCATGTAGTGGCCTGTGAGTTTACCATCACTGCCTCTTGGAGAAAATTTCCAGACTTTTCCGAGCTCTGAAGGCTGACTTCCCATGATACATTTTGAAGTGAACCATGGATGACAGTTTTATCACAAATATGTTGCACTTGTAATTGTTGCGTGAAAGAAAGTGATTGAAAAAATTTGCAGAGTTATAAAATCGGACTTCAGTTCTGCAGAGAATGGTTAAAAAATGTTAGTTTTAAAATGATATCCTGGAAGATGTATATATCAAGCCAAAAAATCAAATTTGATTTATTATTTACTTTGGGTATAGCTCTTTCCAATCTGGAAAAAAGAAATANGTGAATTTATTCCATTTTACATAAGTGGTGACAATTCACTTCTTTTAGGTTTCTCTTTGAAACTTTCACTGTCTGAGGTGTACAAATGGCTCACAGNGTTCCAGGTGTTGCTGTTTTACTGTCTCCTACTGCACTGTACAAATGCCAGTCTGACCACCTTGCCTTTGGGGATTTTCACAAAGTGGTTTCTTTAAAGGTTACAGGTGATGTTACGTCTTCTAAGAATGTCAGTTCTCTTGACACTCCGTGATGTCAATACAGTTGATAGTAAAATTTGAGGTAAACATGTTTAACCTGNAAGGAGATTTTTCTCATTGCTATTACTATGTTTGCTAATTGTTCCATATACTAGTTTTCTTAAGAAAATCTATACTACATGTTCTATATTGCATTCATCTTTGATTTCTTTATTAGTTTACTTCCACCTTTTAAAGTTAAAACTGTTTAGACCTATGACAGGAGATACTGTGTTTAGAATGAAGACTTTGTCCTTTCTGGAATTTAAAGACATTGACAGACACCTCCTTAGTAATCACACCCCACCCTTCCCAAAAAAAGGAAAAAGGTACAAAAATGCTGAAACTCACTCATGGTTGGAGGGATTTTATCTTGTACACTTTAGTTATTTATGCTGTATTTTAAGTTCACAAACATGGAACTTTCATTATAAGGTATACTTATACAATTCAAAAATTAAGTGTACTAAGCCTTTGATTCATCAGATGGACTAAATACTGAATTTTTTTAATTAAAGGAAACATAGAATATAAATCCAGACTATAATAAAACAAAATCCAAAAGAAAATATACAACATCTTATTTTGTCCTTTTTTTGGGGGGGTAATTTTCAATGGCTGATCAACAACCTGTACAATGAATCCAAAAGTATTCTAAATTACATATTATACATATGTTAAAATTATTTTCCTTGGACCTCTTGCAAATGTAGGATACAATACTACCACTACTATTAATACTAATACTAATCATAGCAATAATATGTGATATCATCATTTAGTGATAAATTATTTTTTCCTATCATAAAAACAAAATAAATTGTTATCTTTGATTTTTAATAAAACCTGAAATGCTGTTTTGATATCATTGAATACCCATTAAAATTTATCTTAAGAACTCCTGGTGAGAAGATAGTGAATTACCATTATGTGAAGTGGTGAAAGAGAAAAGTTAGAATAATAAAGGATAGACTTTATACCAAAGGAAGGGAAGAGCATCTGGTAAGGGTGTGACAAGGCAGCTGAAAACTACAGAGACCAAGAGGGTGAGTCAATAAAAATGATGTCACTGATCACTGCTGACACTGCACCCAGCAGCTGTAGAATACACATTCTTCTCAGAAGTCCAAGGAATCTTCTCAAAAACTTAAATAAAAGAATATAAATTTAGAGACCTCAAATGCACCTAAGTATCTTAGAAAATAAGAATGAGTCAATCCTTAAATAAGTACAGGGAAAGAATATTAAAGGTCAAGACAAATATTAATGAAATAGAGACTAAAAGAACAATAAAGAAACAAAAAATTAAACCACTGTTAAAATAAGCAAAGTAAAAACCCTTAGCCAAACCGACAAAAGGAAAAAGAACAGAGTTAATAAAATTATAGCATCCATAGCTAGGAGTATTACAACATGAAATCTTGAGGATCATTAGGGAATATTTTAAAAACATATTCCAAAAGAAGTAAAAAATCTATACTTAGGTATATGTATGGCTTGTATACGTGTATGTTATATGGTATATATATTTTTAGATACATAGGACCTATCAAAATTAAGTCAAGAAGATAAAAACACAAACAGATCTATAATAAGTAACAAGACTGAAGCCCTAAGTAAATATCACCCAGAATGAGACACTACGAAATTCTACCAGACCTGTAAAGAAAAAACTAACGTCAATGTTCTTCAAACTGTTCCATAAAATAGACTGAGAAAGAAAACAAGCAGACTCATTTTCAATTGATATCAAAATTACCCTAATGCCAAAACCAGGTAAGGGAGCACACACACACACACACACACACACACACACACACACACACAGTCCTATAGACAAATTTTGCTGATAAATATTGCAAAAAATGCACATTTATGACTGAGTACAGGAATACAGTAAGATCACACATTAGGAATGACATGATTTTACTCTAAGGAGGCAAGAATGGTTCAACATATAAAAATCAATAAACACTTTGCAGCACATACATAGACCTAANCACATGATACTCACAAAATATGACAAATTAAAAGGTTTTTGATTATATATCCATATTCCTCCAACAAATAGCCTTGAAAAAACTAAGAAGAAAAACCAGGAAAGAGATATTAAAGTTTCTTGAATCAAATTAAGTTGAACGCACTTATCAGAACCCTTGACATATCACAAATGTATTTCCATGTATGACTTGTAGTCAATACTGTTTCAAATGTAAACATTTTACACATTTCTTTTTTAANTGTATTTTTATTATTTTATGGGTATTGTTGTTTCCTTGGATGTATACCTGTGCACTAAATGCATGCCTACTGCTCAATGAGGCCAGAAAAGGATTTCAGATCCCCTGGGACTAGAGTTACAGAAGATTGTGAGCTGCCATGTGGATGCTGGGAATTGACCAAACCTGGGTCTTTTAGAAGAAGAATCAGTATGCTTAACTGCTNAGCCACCTCTCCAGCACCTGAAAGCATTCTTTTAAAATCAAGAATGAGGGCCGCNGCAGCCATCTTCCAGTAACTCACCAAAATGACGAACACAAAGGGAAAGAGGAGGGGCACTCGCTATATGTTCTCTAGGCCTTTTAGGAAACATGGAGTTGTTCCTTTGGCCACTNACATGCGAATCTACAAGAAGGGTGATATTGTAGACATCAAGGGAANGGGCACTGTTCAAAAAGGAATGCCTCATAAGTGTTACCATGGCAAAACCGAAAGAGTCTACAACGTTACCCAGCATGCCGTGGGCATCATTGTAAACAAGCAAGTTAAGGGCAAGATTCTTGCCAAGAGAATTAACGTTCGGATTGAGCACATCAAGCACTCAAAGAGCCGAGACAGCTTCCTGAAGCGGATGAAGGAGAACGACCAGAAGAAAAAGGAAGCCAAAGAGAAGGGCACCTGGGTTCAGCTGAAGCGCCAGCCTGCTCCACCCAGAGAAGCACACTTCGTGAGGACTAACGGGAAGGAGCCTGAGCTGCTGGAGCCCTTTCCATACAAATTCATGGCCTAATGTACAAAAAGAAATAAAGGACCTGGACTGTAAAGGGAAATAAATAAATAAATAAATAAATAAATAAATAAATAAATAAATAAATGGGTAAATAAATAAATAAATAAAATCAAGAATGAAACAAAAGTGTATATTCTCTTCACTCTTATTAAACCCAGTGTTTGGTCTTAGCTAAAGCAATCAGATGAGAGAAAGAAATAAAACAATTGTGAATATGAAAGGAAGAAGTTCTGGGCAGCATGGTGGCCCATACCTTTAATCCCAGCACTCAGGAAGCAGGGGCAGGAAGATCTCAGTGAGTTCAAGGCAAACCTGGACTACAAAGTGTGTTCCAGGACAGTCAGTAAACAGAAAGTTTCTGCCCACTAGCAACTCCCAAATACCCAGCAGCTGCTTCCCAAATAATTGACTTGGAGGATTAGTATTACTTATAAATGCTTGACCAGTAGCACAAGCTTATTACTAACTAGAGCTTACACTTAAATTAACCCATAATTCTTATCTATGTTTAGCCACATGGCTTGGTATCTTTTCTCAGTAAGGCATTCTCATCTAGCTTCCTGAGTCTGGCAACTCCTGACTCCACCCTTCTTCTTCCCAGCATAGTTTGGTTGCTCTGCCTATACTTACTGCTTGACTACTGCCCAATCAGCACTTCATTAAACCAATTCGAGTGACAAATCTTTACAGTGTACAAGAGGATTATTCCACAGCAGACATTGTCTTGAAAAACAACAATCATTCAATCAGTCAACAAACAAACAAATAAATAAATAAAAAGAAGAAAAGAAAGGAAGAAGTTAAATTTTCACTAAGTGGAAATGGCATGATACTGTCCTTAAAACATCTAAAAATGCTGCCAGAAAACTCTTAATTTTCTGTATAATGTATCCAGATATGACTCTATATATATGACTCAATGATTAATAACTTTTATTATATTAGCAACAAATTTGTTGAAAACAAAATCAGGGAGATCCCATTTAAAATAGCATAATACAAGCAAGCCAACAAACAAACACATAAATATATAAATAAATAAATAAATAAATAAATAAATAAATAAATAAACAATAAATACATTCAGACTGGGTTCCAAACAAAGACAAATAAAAGAGACCAATGTTTCCTACAATAATAAAATTTAACGAAATTTTTAAAAAAATACCAAAGAATTATATAACCAAGGAGTGTAAACCTCTACAACAAAACTAAACACTGAAGAGAGAAATTTAAGATGGTACTATCATATAAAAATTTCTCCTGTTCTCATTGTCTGGAAAAATTAATATTGTGAAGGTGACTATGTAACCAAAAATGATCTATAAATTCAAGGTAACACACAGAAAATTACAATGACATTTTTCACATAACTAGAAAAAATTCTATAATTTGTGTGGAAACACAAAGGATTATGTATGACCAAAGCAATCTAGAACAAAAAGAGAAACAATGGAAGTGTTATGATACCAGATCTTAAATTATACTACAGATCCATAGTGACAAAAGAGCATGATATGGCTCTTAAGCAAAAACAGGAATATAGACCAATGAAAAGAATAGAAAATCTGCTTTAAAAGTCACACAGCTACAGTTAATTAATTTTTAACAAATGGCAAAAACATATTGGAGAAAAGATAGCTTTATTATCATATGGTGCTAGAAAACTAAATATCCACGTGTAGAAGAAAGGACCTAGATTCCTAGCTCATCTCTATTTAAAAAAATCAGGTACAGAGGGTCAAAGAACTTAATATAAGACCTAAAGCACATAACATGACAGAGGTAAACACTTCAGGATACAGGCATACGCAAGGACTGTCTGAAAAGTCTCTAACAGCTCAGGAAATAATTTCAAGAATTTACATATGGTGTTGCATAAAATAACACTTCTGCTTAGGTAAAGGAGACAACCAACCAAGTGTAGAGCCAGCCTACAGAGTCCGGGGGGGGGGGAATTTTTGCTAACTATGTATCACAATATCTAAAATCTTTAGAGAACTCTGAAAAGTAAACACCAAAAACCATCATCTACTCAAAAATTGGGCAAACGATGAACAGAGAACAGTTTAAAAACACACAAATGGATAATAAATACATGGAAAATTCTTCTCAAAATCCTTCACCATAAGAGAAATGTAATTCAAAACTGCACTGAAATTCCATTTCATTCCAAATCAGTATAGCGATCATCAGAAACATAAGTGGAAATAAATGCTGGTGAGGATGTTGGGAAAATGAAACCCTTATTAACTGGGGTTGGGATTTTAAACTACTGCAGATGCTGGAGATCAGAATAGTAGTTCCTCAGAAATCTAAAGTAAAACAACCATGTGATCCAGTCATGTTACTCTTGGTTATATATCCACAGGACTAAGTTTGCATATTACATACTTACCTTCNAATACACTTCTTTATTGCAGCACTGCTCATAATAGCAAGATATGAAAACAAACCAAATTTCCATCAAAAGATTGTTGAATACATAATACATGATGTATACATAAGAGTTCTATCCAGCTGCAAAGAATAATTATATTATCTCAGTGCAGGAAAATTCATGGAAGTGAAGAACAAAGTGTTAAGCAAAGTAAGTCAGCCTCAAAAAGACAAATACCTATTTTCTCTCGTTTACAGAACCTAGATATGAGAAATAAACTAATGTATGCTTGATGTGAACATGGAAAGATAAAGGAGACTAAAGAGAAGGAAGCAAAGAGTCAAGGATGAGAAGAAAAACAAAGTTTTGGATCTTCTGTTTGTGAAATCTATATATACAAATATCATATGGGAACAGAACTGAGACTGATGATGTAAAATGGAAAACCGAAGCAGGCAAGGAAGCCAAATATAAGCAAAGTACATACATACGTATGAAAAGTCACCCTGAAATGTGATTTTATACGCTAACTAAAAAACTAATAAATAAAAATAAAATGATATATTTGGGGAAAAGTATGTACATAGCTTGATATAAAAAATATACAAGTATGCAGGAAAAATACATAATGTAAAGCTGGCGACATCCCTGTGTACATGTGTTGTGTTGTGTGTGTTCTATGAATAGATTAATATTAAAAGACAATCCTACAGCAAGATGAACCAGGGGAGAATTGCAGGCAATAAAGTAATATACCAAAGTTTTAAAGTTGTATAAGGCCTCAACTGAAATAAACACAAAACTTCAGCTNCTAATTTGGGTATTAACACATAAGCTCACTTTCTAATTACTCATCTATGCATAAGTAAATGTTTTTGTTGTCCAACGCTACTATAGAGTGGTTACTTCAACACCACTGATACTCCATCTCAGTGGACCTACCACTGCCCTTCATGCTGAAGAATATTTAATGAATTTTTAAAGTATTTCAAAATGAATTCAAGAGAACTATAATATACCTCTAATAATGGACAAAATTTCAGAATCAAGAATTGTCTTTACTTACATAATATCATAATTTAGTACTGGTATACTCTCAGAGCATGTCCCCAATAAGCCATGACCTTTCATTAGTAAGTTTTGTATAAACATCTCTGCTAACCTCTAAATGCTGTCAGATATGACAAGCATGTATTATACTGCCATCGAACATTCTACCAGCAACTGTAG
>LZPO01109042.1:6045-22453 GCA_001675575.1 Neotoma lepida
AGCTGAGGAGTTGGCAAGGTGAGGTTGGCTGTGGCTTGTTCTGTCTCTCTGATCATTCAGAATTTACCTCAATACCTGGCCTGGTGTTTTCAATTAATAAGACCGTTTAAGATTCGCCTCTACAGATAATGTCTTCATTTATTGTGGTATCTCTTTCCTTGTTCTCTTACTGTGTCACTCTGCCAACTTGAACCTCTCGTTCCCCTATGCTCTCATTCTTCATCTTTTGCTCTAACCCCTCCACCCCCAGTTTATCCATATAGAAATTGAAGAAGACTTTAGAAAATGGAAAGATCTCCCATGTTCATGGATAAGTAGGATTAACATAGTAAAAATGACAATCTTACCAAAAACAATCTACAGATTCAATGCAATCCCCATCAAAATCCCAACACAATTCTTCACAGACTTGGAAAGAGCAATACTCAACTTCATATGCAACAACAAAAAACCCAGGATAGATAAAAGAACCCTGTACAACAAAGCAACCTTTGGAGGCACCATGATCCCCGACTTCAAGCTCTACTATAGAGCTATAGAAATAAAAACAGCATGGTACTGGCATAAAAACCAACATGTGGACCAATGGAATCGAACTGAAGACCCTGACATTAATCTACACACATATGATCACCTGATTTTTGACAAAGATGCCAAAACTGTACAATGGAAAAAAGAAAGCATCTTCAACAAATGGTGCTGGCAAAACTGAATGTCAACATGTAGAAGATTGCAAATAGATCCATATCTGTTACCATGCATAAAATTCAAGTCCAAGTGGATCAAAGACCTCAACATAAATCCAGCTACACTGAACTTGATAGAAGAGAAAGTAGGAAGTACTCTTGAATGCATCAGCACAGGAGACCACTTTTTAATATAACACCAGTAGCACAGACACTGAGAGNAACAATTAATAAATGAGACCCCTTGAAATTCGAAAGGTTTTGTAAGGTAAAGGACACAGTAAATAACACAAATGACAGAAAGGGAAAAGATCTTCACCATCTCCATATCTGACAGAGGGCTGATCTCCAAAATATATAAAGAACTCAAGAAAGTAGACATCAAAATACCTAAAAATCCAATTAGAAAATGGGCCAAAGAGCTTAACAGAGAATTCTCAACAGAAGAATTTCAGATGGCTGAGAGATATTTGAGGCATTGCTCAACATCTTTAGTCATCAGGGAAATGCAAATCAAAACAACTCTGAGATACTACCTTACACCTGTCAGGATGGCTAAGATCAAAAACACTGAGGACAACTTATGTTGGAGATGATGTGGAGCAAGGGGAACACTCCTCCACTGTTGTTGAGAGTGCAATCTTGTACAGCCACTTTGGAAAGCAATATGGCGGTTTCTCAGCAAACTGAAAACCAATCTTCCTCAAGACCCAGCTATACCACTCTTGGGCATATACCCAAGGAATGCTCAATCATACCACAGGGACATATTCTCAACTATGTTCATAGCAGCATTATTCATACCTGGAAACAACCTAGGTGCCCCTCAACTGAAGAGAAACTCAAGAAAATGTGGTACATATACACAATGGAGTACTNCTCAGCAGAGAAAAACAATGACCATATGAAATTTGCAGGCAAATGAATAGAACTAGAAAATATCATGCTGAATGAGGTAACACAGACCCAGAAGGTCAAACATGGAATGTACTCACTCATAAGTGGTACTAGATGTAAAGCAAAGGATAACCAGACTGCAACCCACACCTACAGGGAGGAACCTAGGAGGGATGCATGAATCACCCATTGAGGGAGAAATGGATGAGATCTACATGGGCTGACTAGGAGTGAGGGGGAGGAAATGGGGGGCGAGGGATGGAGGGTGAGAGCATAAGGGAGTGGGAGGTTAGAGCTGGAACAGGGACAGAAAGAGAGAGCAAGGAAGGAGATAACATGATAAATGGGGGAAGGCATGGGAATAGGGAGAAACAGAGCACTAGGGAAGTCCCGGAGAGTCCACAGGGATGAACCCACCTTAGACTACTGGAAATAATTGATAGGGTGCCTGAACTGGCCTACTCTGGTGATCACATGGATGAATACCCCAACTGCCATCATGGAGCCCTTATCCAGTGACTGATGGAGACAGATGTGGAGATCCATGGCTGGGCACCAGGTGGAGTTCCAGAAGCCCAATCGATGGGAGACAGGGGGTCCTCTATGAGCAAGGGACTATGAGATCATGATGGGAGGGTGTGCAAAGATGGCCAGCCAAACTAGTAGAGATGCATGAACTATGGACCCATGGCTGAGAAGCCCCCTTGGGCCCTCATCCAGAGACAGATGGAAGCAGATGCGGAGATTCACNGCCAGGCGCCAGGCAGAGCTCCAGCAGTTCAACTGATGGGAGGGAGGAGAGGTTCTATGAACAAGAGACATTGAGATCATGAAGCCAGCCAAACTGGTGGAAATGCATGAACTGTGGACCAATATCTGTGGAGCCCCCCATGGTGCTGAACTGGGCCCTCTGGAAGCTTGAGACAGTTGTTTGGCCTGAAGTGTTTGAGGGCCCGCAGGCAGTGGGATCGGGATCTGTCTCTGGTGCAGGGGCTGACATTTTGTAGCCCACTGTCTGTAGTGGTACACCTGGGGCAGTCTTGTCGCAGGGAGGAGGGTCTTGTCCTGCCTCGGCTGAGAGTGCCAGGCTCGGGAAATTCTCCATGGGAGACCATGTCTTGGAGGAGGTGGGAATGGAAGGTGGGTTGAGCGGGGGAGCTGGCAGGGTGGGAGGAGGGAGGAGAGGGGAATCTGAGGTTGTTATGTAAAGGAGTGGAAAATCTTTTTAACAAAAAAAATGAAAAAAAGACATTCTATCTCTTCTCTCTGTTTCTCTCTCTTATCTGATTTCCTCCTTTCTGTCTCTGTATGTCTCTCCCTTTCTGTTTACTTCCTCTTTTTCTGTCTTTCTTCCTTTATCTCACTCTCTATTTCTGTCTTTGTCTCTGTCTTTCTCTATGTCTGTTTTTCTGTCTCTTTGTCTCTGTCTCTCTTTCTCTCTCTGTAGATATGTGTATGTGTTACATATGTCTACCCATGTATACATGTATGTGTTTGTGAGCATGGATACCAGGACTCAGCCTTGTGTGTTTTCATGATCCTCCTATTTTTTAAGATAAGACTTCTCTCTGACCTGTGTCTCATCAAATAGGCTAAGCTGCTGGCTAGTGAGCCCCAGAGATCTGTCTGTCTCTGCCTTCCTAATGTTTCAAGTATAAGCAAGTACTACCATACAACACTTTTATGTTGATTCTAAGGATCAAATTAGGTCCATGACTTGCAGAAAAGGTATTATACCTGCTAGAAAATTCTCCAGCCCCAAAGCCATTTCAAAAGCTAAAATTTATTTATGTCCTTATGATCTAGAAAAATGACTGTTACGAAGATTTTTATACTTTTTCCTTTTACATTTTATTAACACTACTGTCTTAGTTGAGGTTATTATTGCTTTATTTAAAAACAATGACCAAAAAGCAAATTAGGAAGAAAAGGGCATATTAGACTTATAATTATAGATCATTGAAAGAATTCAGGACAAGAACTTAAGCAGGGCAGGAATCTGGAGGTAGAAACTAATTGATGCAAAGGCCATGGAGGAGTGCTTCTTACTGGCTTACTTCCCATGTCTAGCTCACTCTGCTTTCTTACAGAACCTAGGACCACCAGCCTAGGGATGACACCACAACAATAGGATTGTCCCTCCACTATCAATCACTAATTAAGAAAATGCCCTATGGGCTTGCCTATAACCCCATTTTATGGAAGCATTTCTGCACTGAAGTTCCCTCCTCTCAGATAACTTTAGGTTGCATCAGGGAGACATAAAACTATCTACCACAACTACTTTATTTAAGTATACATTTGCCCCATTTAATATTTATATTTACTTCCATATTTTAGGAAAAGTCTTTTATGCTCTTTAGCACACTTTCTGGATATGGAAACACTGAGCCAGTACACTTATTTGCACAAACTGTCTCTTCTACCCAAGGCAGATAGACCCCAAAGCAGAGAATCCCTTAGGTTTCCCTTCAAAAACTAGTCTTGCATCACCTGGAGGTTTTCTAGAATGAAGTATTCTGGTACACTTCACTCAGAACAGATGGCCCTGAATCTGTATTCATNGGAAATAATCTGATGAGTCCTCTTCAATTAGCAGAAGCAATGCCTAGGGAAAGATAGGGTTACCCAACCAACCAACCAATCAACCAACCAAAACAAAACTCTGCTTTATTTTGTACCTTCTCTTTGGAAAGAAAAGGGGGTGGGGGTGGGGGGTTGTGAGTCTTGAATTCTGTTACCAATGGCCAGTTTTATAGTCTGTAGGCTGCAAGGTTCACTGCAGAAAAACATTCAAGCTTTACTTAACCTTAAAAATACTTTGCACTACCTCATGATTCAAGTGATGGATCCGTCTTTCTTTTAGAGACTTACCTGGGGAATAATTGTAATCCTTCATATCACAAATACAATTGTGAAGGCCTTTTGTTCTTTGTGGAATCTGTCAGTTTTTATAAGATTTGTTATGTATCCTTTAAAAATAATTAATTAATTTGTTCTAATGTATTTAAATGTAAGGAACAGAACAAAGAATTGTTTACCTGATTAAATACATGGAAATGAATATACACATATGTACCTATGCATACTCATAACAGATTTAAAGCATTGGTTAGCAAATCATTGTATTATTGGTGACAGATTCATCATCTTTACTCTGGATGTATGAATCTGCAAAGTTAACACATACGATTAACAAAACAGAAGTATATTGTATTTTATTAGATTAGTTTAATTCATAATACTTTCTTATTTCTTCTTTTAGGATCATTTTTATGGTGTTGTATATGTCAAAATTTCTAAATAAACAGATACACAGTGGGCCCTCTCTCTCTCTCTCTGTCTCTTTCTCTCTGTCTCTGTCTCTGTCTCTCTCTCTCTGTGTGTGTGTGTGTGTGTGTGTGTGTTGACTTGTTTCTGCTTTTTATCACAAATGTTTTCTCTACCATGTGGAGATCATCAGAAAAACTCATATTGTATGTTTCCTGCCTTTAGTTTTCCTGTCATTTTCTAAAAAGATTATAATGAAGTAAACCAGGTGTCAAAGACCTTTGTAGACAAATGAAGCCCATTAAAAATCATTGCTCTCCCTCTCCATCCCTCACTCAGTTCAACCATCCAATTTCCTCATCTTCTCCTCCCTCATCCCCTCCCCTGGTGCATGAGCTGGCTTTGTAGATCCCATTACCTATGGTGGGACACCTTGCTCACACTTGATGCAGGGGAGAGGGGCTTGGTCCTACCTCAACTGAATGTACCAGGCTTTGCTGTCCCCCCATGGGAGGATTTACCCTTTTGAAGGAGGGGATTGGGGGGTAGGGCATTTGGAGGGAAGGCAGGGAGAAATCGAGAAGAGGGAGGAGAGGGGAATCTGTGTTTGGTATGTAAAATGAATAAATATTTTTTTAAATAAATAAAAATATAAATTATAATAACTTGGAAAAATAAATAAAATCATTGAGGGGTTATTATGTAAAATAAAGGCCAGTTGTAACAATTCAATTATGTTTGTGGCTCAGGAGTTGGTATTGCTGGTACACAGCAAATTCAAGCTTAACAGGAAGCAGAAATCAGACAAAATTATCTTTTATTTTCACAGAGGCTAGCAATTCAAATTCTCACAAAGCTTGGGGAATAAAACAGATCTTATTTATCATACTCTGGTATCTTAAATACATCTGCCTTGCAGTAAAAAATATGTTTGAAGAGATAACATGTGTTCATAATTTGTGTTTCTGGTTAATATCTCTTAAGACAAAAGACTGGATGAAAAGAATTGACATAAATATTCAGAATTAATTTTGAATTTATGAAATCATTAAAGAGATCTCTAAAGAACAATTCAATATACTCATTTTTACTCAAGCATGGGTGATTTTTCATTTGATCAATTTGTTAAGATTTCACACACTTTATGCCCTCCAGGGAGGGCATTTATCATAAAGGACAGCATGGGTAGTAATCCTTGGATTAGTATAACATTGCATCCCTGGGGTTTGTAATAAAGTCAATAAATATCTCTGCTCTTTCATGACTAAAATATCAAATAACTGTAGATAAGAAACAACTCAAATCCATGCATGGGGAATATGAATTATTATTCACAGCTTGTAAAACATTACTTAGAGAATGTATTTGGGGACAAAGTTGAAATTGAGAATATTTAAAAGTTATGTCAAAAAAGGCTTAATCACTTAAATAGTCATCATCTAAGCATATTAACTGCAATTCATATAAAGCACATGTGTTGACTATCAGCCTAAGTATGTTCATCAGTTTGACCATGCTTTCTCTGATCCAGGAGAAAGTTAGGTAAAGACAAACTGCATGAAGAAAAGCATAAAGAACATTATATCTTAGCCAGTTACATTGTGTTCTCATAAATAAAAAGTAGAAATATAGGAAATAATCCTTGTGGGACATTTAGCACTATGGAGAAATTAGATCCATCCACTCAAGCAGTGGCACCATTGATGTTTTCTAAGCAACAAGGAAATGTTGCCACATATAGGAGAGGAATTTCATTAGGTAAATTAGATAGGAGCAAGAAATATCCCTCCTTACAGAAAAAATTTCAGTGGAGGGAGAGAAGTATTTCTACTTTTAGTTCACTTTGAATGTGATGGCTATCTGTAACATGAATAAAATAAAATTTAAAAACCTACATGAAAATTAAGTTAGAATATTGCCCCCCCACACTATAATGGCATACTAAATCCATTGACTATTCACATAAAAGAAACAAATTCTAGAAATTATGAGTTTGAACTCACTGTTAACCAAAATGTTTATGCTGTAAAAAGAAAATATTGTATTCATTAAGTCATATAAACATGTATACACGGATACATACATCCAGTTTTCCATTTAACACATGGAATATACAGTGTTTTATAAGTAAGATCCCTTTCATATGATCATATGGCCATATTTGTTCTTTGTGTTTTGGTGATAAAGGTATTTACATCCTTAAATATTATAGTATGTATATCAGGGCTAAAAGACACAGTTATATATAACAAAATGTAGTGTAAATACACAGTAAACGCTAACAGCTAAAGGACAGTTGACATGTGCTTGGTAATAGGTTTTCTGTCCCCTGATAAAGAAAATAGGTTTTTGANCATCCAATAATAGGTTCCTTTGCTGATGCAATAAGCCAGATCAAGCCTAATTGAAAAAGTATAAAAGATTTATTTGAGCAAAGCAACTCCCAGACAGGCTCTCCATTCCCAGAGATTGAGGCCAGAGAAGTGGCACCCACAAAATCAGGGAGGTTTAGGTTGTGGGTTTAGGTTTAAGGTTGTAGGCCAGGCATGATGATGTGTCTGCCACAAGCTGGGTTTGTGCCCAAATATGGTCAAAAGCTGAGAGTTTTAGGGAAGGATTAGGCAGCTGGCAACTTCAGGGGAGAAAACTTCAATAGTCACCAAGAATGTGGACCTGGGCTTTTTTGGCATGTTTCCTTTGTTTGTAGACTCTTTGGGCAGACAGAGTTTGGAGAGAGAGACAGGAATAGGGCTTTCCAGATCCAGTGAGCTGGAGGTTCCAACTGAAAAGCTGGTCCTGTAAAGATTGCTTCATATAGTTATGCTTAGTCATAAGTGTTCCTCTTTCCATCTGTGAATGTAAATTGCTCATATTGCAGGGTTTCTTTTTTTGTTGTTTTGTTTTGCTTTGTTTTGTGTGTGTGTGTGTGTCTATTCTACAAATCTATTCTCCTTGTCAGTCCTTTGAGGAAAGATGGAGACAATGCTTGTTTCATTTTTGCTCATTGTCTACATTGTATACAATTTNTCTGAGTGTGATTATCATGGTTTATGCAGGCAATTAAAATCTATTATTCATCTTCCACCTAATTCTGAATAGAGAGCACTTTACTTTCAAAAGTGCACTCATTGTTATGAAAATTGACCGTCCAGATAGTCAATGGGAGAGAGGGTAGGGCTTTAAGAATGGNTCTCGGCTGAGGTAGATGGCAGCTATTCTGTGAAGAGTCTTGTAGGTTATTCCAGGGATTTGACCTCTTCTGTGACTGCTAGTAAGAATTTTAAAAGGCTGAGGAATGACTCTTTAAAAATCATTTTGAAGCTACTTAATATGTCAGTCTAGGTTAGTGCTTCTCAACCTGTGGTTCACAATCCCTCACAGGGTCACATATCCAGTATCCTTGATATCAGATATTTACATTGTGATTCATAACAGTAATAAAATTACGTTCATGAAGTAGCAATGCAATAATTTTATGGTTGGGGTCACTGTTGGTTTTTTGCAGCACTCTTACCCTTCGAGGAAAAGTCACGAAGCACAACAAGCCCACTATCAAGAGTTTTATTAAGAGGAAAGGGAGACAGGGTGTGGACAGACCTGATGGAGACATGTGTGAGGAGGTGGGGGAAGGGTACGTGGAACCCACCTTTTAAGGACTACCCTGCACATGCACACATGGGCCCATGTGGCTACTCCACACATGCACATAGATTACATGGTCATGCTGAGTATGAATTATGCGACCACTTAGTGCATAGATTTACATAGGATGTATAGCCCGGAAATGACTGGGCAGAAGTGACTCAATGTCTCACCAGAGCATGCGAGATCATGGGACATGGTATGGAATTCCTATCAGTCACCACAACGTGAAAAACTATATTAAAGGGTCCCAGCATTAGGAAGGCTGAGAACCACTTACCTAGATCAATACAGCATGTCTTGTTTTTCATAGTTTATTTGATATTGTCTAATATAATTTTATATTATTTGGATANAAAAGTTGATATAACTACTTGACTTCTTTTTACGTCTTTTGATACAGCTATACCAAAAATATTAACAATGACACTGAACAGAATATATCAATAGGTAGCAATTGTTTCCTCAGTGATTTTGCTTTTCATTTTGTGCGGCCAAATATCCATATTAACAGGAAATCTCATTGTGAATGTGGAATACTGCATGCTGCTGCTGTGGTCATGCAAATCTGAGTGGCCTGTACTGCTATCTGATGCCATGGTGATATCTGGGCCTAAACTGCAGCTGAGTGGCAACTCTGGGTCTGTGGCCCTGCTGCAGCTACAGCCGAGGTGAATGGGTCCCCATGCNACCAGGAAGAATGAAGAGGTTTTGGAGATGTGGGAAAGAAGGAAGAGAGAAGAGATTTCTTTTCTTTTTCTTTCTTTTTTTGTTTTTGTTTTTGTACTTTTGGGTTTTTTGTTTTTCCTTTTGTTTTTGCTTGTTTTGTTTTGTTTTAATTTTTTTAAATTTTTTGTTTGGGGGACTGGATATAGGGAGGACATGGAAAGACTGGGAGGTGAGTGGAATTGTGGTGTATAATATGAAATTACCAAAGATTCAATAAATAATGTTGAATACATATAAAAAAAGAAATATATAATGCCATAGAATATTTAACCTGTTAATTCACAGTTGTATTTAAACATATTGGCTTCACTTGTGGTNATTTATTGTATAAAAAGGTACAAAGCAGAACTCAAAGAGATTCATAAACCTTCCACAATTGTCCAGTAAGTATCCTCACTGAGAAAATATTCTCACCTCTGTTTTACAGCATTCACTTGTGAAAGTAGTAGCAGTGATTTGGTTTGGCAGACAGAGGTATTCTGAAGTGTGAAAAGCTGTTTATTTAGAAAGTATCACATTGGTTGATTTGTGGAACAGTACACTAGACATAAAACTCAGAACTTTACCATGAAATTAGTCACAAGCATAAGTCAGATCTTGTAACAGGGAATCATACTGAAAATCTAAAAGTACAATAAGATTAAAAACTTTTGGCTCATTTTTTTGTCCAGAAAGTAAATACAAACAAATAGCATTAAAATACTAATGAAAATTATTTTCATAGAAATGTATCTGAAAAATAATAAAGTTGTGTATTTTATGAATTGTGGGGGGTAAATTATATAGTAGNTCATCATGCTGACAAAGTTAGAAACTGAAAATAACAAATTAATATTTTGGTGTTTATTTTGCTTTATTTAAAATAGACAAACAAAAAATGGAACATCAGATATGATTTTGGTTATGGTTATTATAAGTGATGGTGCAAAGAAACTACTGAAATAGACTGCTATATGAGCAATCTGAAAGATTTATTAGGGATCACACTGCTAATGCCACCTCTGAGGTGGGGGGAGGCAGAGAGAAGAGAAAATGGTTGAAAAGCAAGCAGATTTTATATGATGGTCAGCAGGGCGAGACTCTGAGATGATACCTGCTGTCTGGATTGATCAGGAACTCGATGCCTTTGCAGAGAAAATTGACAGTTAGGGGAAGGTTAGAGGAGATTCCTGCAGAATTGAAGGAGGCTCCTGTTGAATATAAAGAGCATGAAGAGATGGTTTTCTAGTAAACATAAACCTTTATGCTTGTTTACTGACAATGATACTTTTGTTTACAGGTCCAAAGTGCTTCTTCTTAGAAGGAAATCACAAGCTCTGCCTTTGTGGGAAAGAAGGACTTTGGACCTGATAGTTACCACAGTTTATAATTTTTAATAAAGCATGTTAATTACTGATACTGTTAATTGTACTTAGTGGGGATAGAATTCAAGATTAGATCAACAGAATAAGTTCAGCAAGAAAATTTTTTATATTACAAAAATTACATGTCTCAACCAGGCATCCTTTTGAAATATTCTGGTATTTATTAACATAATTTTGTATATTCTCAAAATCTACATATGGATCAATTGTACAATGAGTGGAACTTGACATTAATTTTCTTAAAGAAGATCAAAATTGCATATTGTATGAAATGTAAAGTTCCATCACATAATTATTTTCAAATAATTTATTTCTTTTGATATGTTTTACTACTTTTGAGAATTTTATATATGCATACAATAAATTTTGGTTATATTCACCAACAACTTTTACTCCAACTCCTCNTAGAGTCTCTCTCTACCACCTATTCTCTTCCAACTTCTCTTTTCTCTTTTTTAAATATTATGATCCAGAATTCTGCCAGGTGGCGGTGGTGTACACCTATAATCTCAGCTCTTGGAAGGCAGAGGCAGAGGCAGAGGCAGAGGCAGAGGCAGAGACAGGGGGATCTCTCTGAGTTTGAGGCCAGCCTAGTGTACAGAGTGAGTTCTAGGACAGCCAGAGTTGTTTCCCAGAGAAACCTTGCCTCCAAAAGTAAGAAAACAATAAAAGAAAGAAAAAAAAAATCAAAAACCAGAGTCCTACTTTTGCTCCCCATAAACTCATAGAAGTGAGCTTATCCAATGGAGTTTGGTCAATCTACCAAGGGCTACATCCTCAAATAAAATTACCCCTACCCAGACAGAAGTCATCTACTGTCAATAGTTCATTAGCTAGGGATTTGGAACTCATGAGTCCTTTCCCCCTGTATGCTAGAACATTGACTGGCTTGAGCTTTTGAAGCAATCCATAACTACTATGAATTCATGAGTGTAGTCATTCTGAGCTATCCAGAAGATATTGGTCCTTCCAAAATTCTGGCTCNTACAATCTCTTCCCTGGCGGTTCCGTAGGCTTTATGGCGAAGTGCTATAATAGAGATTTTCGATTTATGAGTGAGAATTCTGTGGATACCTATTCTCTTATCATTTTTAGTTTCTTTATTAACCATTGTCCAGGGCACAAAGAAAGTTTTAAAAATTAACTTTAATTTTAAATTTTATTTTGTAAAAATAATTTGCAAATAAATTAAAACATCACACACTAAAATTAATCACATCTAGAGTCTAAACTACTCAATAAACTTCTATACAGTTAGAATTGTCAGTGAGAACAGAAACTTCTTGGCTTCTTGAATGTAGTTTGAAATGTCAGAGGTCTGTGGATTGAGATACAAATATAGCTGACAGTTTTATATAGTGTTCATATGGTTGAATTTAAAGCCACAGGAGAAAAATATACTTGCCATTGTAAATCTGGCCAAAAACCCTGGTTTGGGACATCATAGGCCACAGACTTGAACTTATACTATTATTTTACTAAGAGGAGGTAGAACCTAACTGCTGTTAATGACAAGTTGGGAGATGGAGAATTGCCCAAAAGCTCCTGAAATGGCTAGAATGGTGTACACAAGCATAGAGGAGAAAACNATCATGGAGATTCTGCCTCAACAAGATAGAAGGTGATAGCCTGTTCTAGAAAGACTTTCTTTGACATAATACCAGCAACCTCCTACCCCTGATCCTCCCAAAACACACAAACAGCCAGAACAGAAGCAAAAGGTATTCCAATTTTACAGAGTGTTTATCTTTTCTGATAGAGCCATTTTAATCAGCCAGAGGTAAGCACAATAGGCAGCAACTGATCAGTGCCTACATAAGGTGGCCTCCTAGCTTTGAACTTAAACAGTGACTACACTCAGCTCTCAGCTATCTACAACTACTCACTGCTCACATTTCACAAGGAGCTTTCTGAAATTTTCCTGATTGAATACCATTCTTGTTTATGAATCATTCCTTCTCAAATAATCTTTCTTAATTTCTCTAGTTTTTCTTTTAACACTCAAAACACTGAATTAACGAAACACTGATCCATTGTTACTAGGGGGACACAGATTTTGGAATGTACTAGTCTGAAGTGTCTGAAATGTCTGAAAATGAACAATATGTAACCTTGCTTTATGTAGGCTCTTGTTTAAAGCTACTCCATTAAGTAAGTATTACTGATTCATTCACATTGAACTCAGGACAAAGGGTGTCGTATCTTGTGCCTGAACGAAGTGTATCTCCCACCTGGATTTTCTCTCCAAAAAGTACACTACACTCTTGCATGTAGAAACATTAGACTGCCTTTAGCAGCCGTTTGGAGTTCTACTTTATTAACTTATTTTTTTTTTTAATTTTGAGACAGAATGTGCTAGTTCATTTTGTCATTTGACACAAAGTAGAGTTCTGGAAAGAGGAAACTTCAAATATTAAATTGCATCTATTAGGTTGTCCTAAGAGCATGTCTGTAGGGCATTTTCTTAATTAATGATTAATGTCACGATACTCAACCCAATGTAGGCAATACCTTTTCTGGGCAGGTGGTCCTGGGTTGTGTAAGAAAGCAAGTTGAGTAAGCTATGGAGAGAAAGACAATAAGCTGTGTTCCTCTACAGATCCTGTCTCTGTTCCTGTCCCGATTTCCCACAGTGAAAAACTGTGAAAAAATGCATAAGCCAATTAAAGTCTTTCATCTGCAACTTGCTTTTGGTCATTGAGTTTAATCACAACAATGGGGAGCAAAAGAGAACATGGAGTCTCATGCCATCTAGGCTGACTTCAAACTCCTTATGTGGATGAGGGCAACTTCCAACTTCTTGTCCTTCTGCCTCTACCTCCTGATTGCTGTGACTTCAACTTGTACCATCAAATCTAGTGCAATGTCCACTTTGATCTTAGAAATATGAAGAACAGGAATGCAGCAAATCCTTCTGTTGAGTAATCTCTCCTAAATACATTTGTCTACAAAATGCTAGCTGAACCTTAGAAACATCTGTTCAACCAGACAGATATTTGTTGATGAATTAAATTTTTGCTGTACTAGGAAGGTCAGTAAATAAACACAAAGGCACTGTAAGTGGTTTGAGACCTATAAAGAAATTTTCTCAAGTAAAGTACATTTGCAAACACAGAATCTGTGACTATAAGGAACCCAACACACATATTTTCGTAAGTAACCCCCCCCCCAAAAAAAAACAAGGTGGACTTTGGAGGTATCCTTACATTGGTTTCTTGGTAGTTACATATCTGTGGTAAGTAATGCTTGTTGCTGTCTCCTCAGGAATAGTGTCACACAACCTCGTGAGGAGAAAATAATATCTTGAACTGTAACTTCATGTGGAAAAGAGAAGGTAGTTGCCAGAGCATCAGAAAGATAAACTATTCCCAAACTTAGGGAGTTAAGACATTATACCCTTCTTTCTTACAATTCTCTGGGCCAGTTTGGTGGCTCTGTTACTAGGGTTGGGCATAAATGAGTGTGACTCATTCATGTGTCTGTTCAACTCTGAGTTTGTGTTGAGAAAGCTGTCATGAACAATCTAGAATAGAATAATTGAATTCTTCTTTATTTCACTTCCTTCTATGATGCTAGTGGGGAGCTTTCCTGGTAGCTCAGAGGTTTTATAAAAAACAAGAAGTGTTTAAACAGCCTTTCAATCCTCTGCTTACCTATGATACTATCAAGGGACACAGGAGAAAATTGAAAATGGAAGATTTTCACAAGCTATAAGATAGTATTGCATTTTAATCTAAGGAATATAATGAATATGCATAAATTGAAATGACTACTGCAAAGGAAGAAAATTTGGGTCAAAACTGTAGCAGTAAAAGGTGCTGTATTTTCCTTTGGTGTAAAGATGCATGAGAAAGAAAACAGAACTACAGTCAGAACTCCTTTCTCTACATGTCCTCTTCTCTTCCTTTTGAAGTTTGTGTTTCAAGACTGCTCTTTAAGGGAGCTGTGCTTTTTGCTGCCTGTCCAGCTCATTATAAAAGAGGACAAAAAGCCTTTCTGATTTTCTGTTAGATAAAATGATGGAAGACACTTATAGTGGCAGACAAAAAGAAAAAAGTCACTAAAGCTGAATTCAAATACAGCTATTTTCAGATGCTGGATTTTGAAAAAGTAAGATTTTTCAGTTTTAAAGAGTGTTTTCTCTTTCAAGTAAAAGCCACAATCACCTAACTAAAGAAGGAGGTGACTTAGGAAACAGAATTAATAAGGCCAGTATAAATTCATATTTGATACTCTGGGATAAAAGAGTATGTGTCTAAAGTCATNTAATATTTTGAAATACCACTGAACTGTGACACAAAGTTAGAGACTGTTATTCTATGAATACTGATGTTCATTGTGATTTCAATATTTATAATTATCTTTCTAAATTGCCAAGATAATTTCTAAAGCCTGTATTAAAGTATGAAGTTCAGCATATTTTTTCCCTTATTAAGTTCTCTCAACTGTAAAATGATCCATCATTGAAACATCGGTTTCTATTCTTCTATACAATAAGTGTTTACTAAATGTTCAACATGCAACAGTTAATAGAACCCATTATAATCTCTGACTTCATAAGACTGTGCTCTGGTAAGCTGAGAGGAATTGTCAGTAAAATAAATGAATAGTTGCAATATATTTTTAGTGTTAGCTTCCATTGAAATGAAGCAAAAATTTATAGACATACAAAGGTTGTATGTTTACATTGTATATATAATTATAAATTATATTTTACTGAAATGGTAATTTTCAGTTTTGAGAAAGGCCCAGTCCTCATATGATTGTCTGGTACAAAATCTCAATCACAAAAGACAAAATAACTTGATATAGCTGGAATGGAGTGATCAAGAGTAGATTGTGCCATGACTCGTAGTTAAAAAACATACACATATGCAGAGAATTAAGAGCTGTTTGAAGATGGGACTTCAAGTTTTAATGACATGAATAACAGCAGAAGAGTTTTGAGCTTAGGAATGATATAGTCTGATTATTAAAATCTGATCACTCTAGTTTCTGTATTGAGAATGTACTGTAGAAAATTAAAGAAGGAAATTGTCTTAGTCACGGTTACTATTGCTGTGATGAAATACTATTACCAAAGCAACTTGGGAAGGAATGGGATTATTTGGTTTACATTTCTACATCCCAATTCATCTTGAAGGAAGTCAGGACAGGAACTCAAACAGGGCAGGAACATGGAGGCCAGAGCTGATGCAGAGGCAATAGAGGAGTGCTGCCTGCTGGCTTGCTTCTAATGGCCTGCTCAATCTGCTTCCTTATAGAATCCAGNAGCACAAGTGCAGGTATGGCACCACTCATAATGGCTTGGGCCCTCCCCCATTAATCACTAAGAACATGCCTTACAGCTTGATCTTATGGGGGCATTTTCTCAATTGAGATTCCCTCCTTTCAGATGACTCCCTCATGTGTCAAATTGAAATAAAACTAGTCAGCACAGGAACAGACATATAATCTATTGAAACCAACTGGGAAAATAAAGATAGTTTACCTTGGTTAAAATATTAGTTGAGGAGATAGCTAAAAGTTACATATTTGTTATCTGTGATGACAAAGTCAAGATGATGTAATTACTGTTGTGATGGAGATATTGTTCTGTATGCTGTGAATATGTGTTGCTCTGATTGGTTAATAAATAAATCTGTTTGGCCAATGGTGAGGCAGAATAAGGTTAGGCAGGACATTCGAACTAGAGGAAGAGAAGCCGAAAGCAGAGCAGGGGCAGACGCCATTCTGCCGCCCAGAAAGCAGCAGCATGTAACGGCACACAGGTAAAGCCACGTGGAACACGTGGCGACATAGATTTATAAAATGGGTTAA